>CM036615.1:7314164-7511254 GCA_020745705.1 Hemiprocne comata | reverse complement strand
CCCAGACAGCACTTGGTATATGGATATATAGGTGTGGATATAGATATAGAGATAGGCCCTGTGTGTTAGTTGATATCAGACTTGCCAAACCCTCGGTGCCTTTAATAAATCTATTGATTCCTAAGCGTTGTTTGTGAGTGTGACGGGGAGCGGTCCTCAGCCCTCGATCCCCTGAGGTGGGGGTGTGGGTCGCAGCTTTACCTATCTCGGTCCGCGACATTTATTGGCGTAGTCAGCAGGATACGAGGGTCTGTTGCAGCCCCTGCACACAGACGCAGTGATAGTGAGAATGGAGGACAAAACAAGCGAAGCGCTAATTGATATCGATGCTCCTGCGGAGGAGGCGTCTGGCGTTGAGTCAGGCAGCCCTGCGGGGGGGGTGACGAGTCCAACGGACGCTAGTATTCCTAGCAGTCCGATTTACACCGAGCTACCGGCAGACCTTTCTCGCCCATTGTATGCTGAGGTTTTGGCACGGCCACCCGGAACGTACCCCCATCCCTTATACACCCGTGACTTTGAACGGCAGGTGTTGGATGAGATAATGACCCTAAGGCAGAAGGTAGAGGAGACCGAGCTAAAGACCCTGAGGCAGGAGTTTGAGACACTACAGCAGGAAGCGCAGTTGAGGAAGAAAGACACAGGGGCGGGACGAAAGAAGGAGCAGAGCGAGGGAGACGAGAAGTGGTTGCAAGAGATTACACAGCTACAGGGAGAACTGAAGGAGCGTGAAAGGAAATACAGGGAGCTAAAAAAAGATCATACCGACATGCGAGCAGAATACGAAGCGAAGTTGCTTGACCTGCAGAGGGAACTTGCAAAGACGGTAAAGGCATTGGAGAGCATGGAGAGGGATGTCAGGGCAAAGAACCGGGACATCTCGAAAGTGCAGCAGGAGAATGTAACATTGCAGAGCGATATTGAACGGCTCAAACAGGGGCCTCTTCCTCTTCCTCCACCCCCTGCTTCCCCCCAGGAAAAGAAGGTCGATGGCCTGGAGCAGGAAATCGACCGGATCCTACACAAAAAGCTAGCATTGTTTGGTGTTTTTCACGAGCCACAGCAGGAGCGGGTCTCCCCATCTCCGGAGCTGTCCTGTAAAGTCGAGGAAAAAAGGGAAGGTCAGAGAGAGAGAACGTATGAATTTGGGATCCGGTATGGAGAGGGGAAGGAGGAGGAGCAGGAAGAGAAAAAAGCGGTCCGGCCTGTTAGGCTGACTACCTATACCCAGAAAGCAGGCGCTGCACAAAGAGATACAGAGATAAAGGAAAAACCCTATTTGTCCCTTGATCTGGGTAAACTCAGAGAAAAATATAGTAGACTGGCTTCAGAAACAGAAGCCGAATATGTGATGAGAGTGTCCCTCACAGGAGGGGACGACCTTATGTTGACTGAACGAGAGGCAGATGGGTTTTGGGGACCTGAAATAGTGTTACAAACTGGAAATACAAATCACCCATGGTCCCTAACGCAGCGTGCAGCCTGGAGCGTAGGTAATACTGAGGCAGTGGAGCGAGAAGAACCGATTGCTCTACCAGGGAGCCCCAAGGACATTATGGAAAATTGTCGTAGGGCTGCTGCACTCCAGATGATCTATGATCGTGAGTTGGTAGTAGAGCATGCAAGTCCTATGTCCCTTAGAGTAAACGAGAGGAGACTGACCGTGTTAATTAAGGGGCTCTCTGGGGCGCTCAAAATGAAGGTCATAAATTGTCAAGAGGAGATTGCGGCTGGGCGGTTACAGGTTACGTGGGGTGACTTGGCCCGGGGCCTGGTTGAGTATGCTAAAAAAGTTGAATGTAAGGACCCAAAGCTCTCCTCTTCTACACCCAAAAAGGCTGCTCGACTGTCTTATGCTGAAGTTGCTGCTAAGCCATCCCGGGACCCCCCCTCTCCCAGACAGGAGAGGTCACGGGGTGACTGGAATGTGGTAAACAGAAATAGACAGAAGAAAATACAGCAGAGGTCACCCAGGAGACAGGCCTTTGATGCACAGCATTCCTCAACACAAGATAACAAGGGGCCTTATGCTAGGCTTAAGGAGGAAGGCAGGCAATTGGGAATGCCAGCTGCAGTCCTAACCAAGACCTGGTCTTATGAGGACCTAAAGGAACTGATTGATGCTTTCCGAACGAGGGAGCAAACCCGAAGCAGATCACGATCACAAACCCGAGGCAGATCACGATCACAAACTGGGGCCCGAGGCCGGTCACAGTCTAAAGCCCGGGATAGAGCACAGGGAAGGTCCAGTAGTTCGGGAAACTAGAATTCCCTCCTCCTGCTACAGCTGGTAAGTCAAAAAGGTGACGGAGGAGGGGTAAAACACAGAGTCCTGATACAGAATGTCTACATGTCTCCCACACAGCTCAACAAGCTCCCATAATCCAGGAATATCCTAGTCCCCCAAATGACTGGCAAAACATATTGAGACTCGTGTATAATAAGGATGGAGATCTGGTACTCACTTGTGCTGTTGGTCCAAAACGTTATCCTGTTACTTTTGTTGTAGACACAGGGGCCCAGATGTCCACATTGAAAGCCGAGGAGGCAAGGTACTGTTACATTACCACATCTGCAAAATCGGTTTGTGTAAGCGGAGCATTTGGTAATTCTACTCTACAGAAAACAGCCATGGTCACCATGCATCTTCCAGGAGATGACAAACCGACCCGAACCAAAATGATTGTAGTTGACGTTCCTAACTTGTTAGGTTTGGATGTTTCGGCAGGTCGTGCCTGGAGAGACGAGCGAGGTCGCTACTGGACATTTGGCACACCGACACTGGAAGTAAAGTTGTTACAACGTGCCCCACGTCTGCCACGGAGCAAAACAACAAGAGTAAAACAATATTCTATTCCAGTTGCTGCCAAGGATGGTATCAGGGAGGTAATAGCTGATTTAAAGCAAAAAGGTATAATAGTGCCATGCCATTCATCATACAATGCCCCAGTCTGGCCTGTGAGGAAACCAGATGGTAGATGGAGACTAACTTTATGTGAGAGACGGATTCTATTATGGCCTTTAATCCAGCGACATCTACTGACCATTCCTGGTAATGCACTCCCCGGCACAAGAAGAGGCTAGAGGCAGCAGACGCATGCGCACAGACTCAGACTACAGCTCCCAGGGGGCCCGGCGAGGCCGGAACCGGGGGAGAGCAACGGGCGCGCTCTGTGAACACTCCTACGCTGTGGAGGCTGCCGTGTAGCTGCTGCGTACCTTTTTTCTCTGTGGTTGCTGGTGTATGAGCACGCTGAACGGACTGCCCGCCTGGACTCGCTGGAGAACAAGGGTCCCGACTAGGGATCGGCTTCGGCCGCACCCCGGTGGTGAGCTTTTTTCCTATCTCGGTTTTCGACATTTTAGACTACAGGAAATTGAATGCCAATACAGAAGGCCTCACTGCAGCCGTACCAAACATAGCTAAACTGGTGCTAGAAATCCAGGAAGCAGCACATCCTGTGCTGGCAGCACTGGATATTAAGGACATGTTTTTCCAGGTCCCTATTGATACTGAGGACCAAAAGTATTTTGCCTTTACGTGGGATGGGATCCAATACACGTTCACAAGGTTGCCACAGGGATATAAACACTCACCCACGCTGGCCCATCACGCACTTGCGTGTGAACTGGAAAACGTTCCAGAAATCAAAAACAATTCCAAAGTGAAAGTTTATCAATACATAGATGATATACTGATAGGGGGCCAGAGTGAGGGAGAAGTGAAAGTCGTGTATGATGCTATAATTAAGCATCTAACTGATATTCAGCTAGAGATCCCTGAAGGGAAAAGGCAACCACCATCCCAAGAGGTAAAATTCCTGGGAATAAGGTGGAAAGGGGGAACCTGGAATATTCCGTCCAATACTGTGTCCCAATTGACTCAGATGAAGGTACCAGCTAATAAAAAAGAATTGCAACAATTGCTGGGAACCCTCCAGTATTGGAGAAAACATATCCCTGATTTCTCTGTTATAACACGGCCTCTTTATGATCTCTTGAAAAAGAATCATCACTGGGAATGGAACAAATTTCATGATGAGGCCCTTGAACTGCTAATACTGGAAGCACAGACCTTCCAGACTCTGGGACCTCTTCACCCAGAGGATCCAATAACAATCGAATGGGGATTTTCAGCTAGTGCCTTGTCATATCAGTTTTGGCAAAAGGGACCTAGTGGGAGTACACAACCCATTGGCTTCTATTCACAATCTCTTAAGGACTCAGAAAAACGATACTCCACTCTGGAGAAGGGATTGCTAACAGTATGCACAGCACTAACAGAGGTCAGTAAAATTGTTAAAAAACAAAAGGTGATACTACAGGGTCCTTTCAAAGTAGTTAATCATGTGCTGTCTGGGAAAGCCCCTCCAGAGGGAATATCCCAAAAGGGAACTATCTGGAAATGGTATAGCCAGATTGAGTGCTACTCCGGCCTTTTCAACCTAGAGGAAGGCCCGGACAAACAGCTAAAAATCCAGGAACACATTGAATCCATGGAGGTAAAAGAGGTAACTATGAAAACTCCCAGTCCTATTAAGGAGGCCCCCAAATACATAAGTGAAATGATTAATGCCTGGTTCACAGACGCGTCAGCCCGAAGAGAGGGTAAAACCTGGTTTTTCAAATCTGCTGCAGTCAAACCCTTCACGGCTGAACGCATAATAAATCATGATAAGGGCAGTGCACAAGTGGGGGAGCTGGATACTGTTCTCAATGTGTTTGTACGGGAAAAGGCCGCCAAGGACGCTGTGTACATCTACACAGATTCCTTTTCGGTCTTCAAGGGCTGTGTGGAATGGATAACTTTCTGGGAACAGAACAATTGGGAGATTAACAGCGTGCCAGTGCGGCAGAAAGAAAAATGGCAACAGATCCTAAAAATTGCAAAGAAAAATCCTAACTTTCATGTAGGGTGGATTCCTGCTCACCAGACTAGTCTGAAAAATGATGCTAGCAGGTGGAACAACTATGTTGATGAACTGGCCAAAATTAATGTAGTGGAAATCAGAACAGCAGAAGATAACCAAGAGTGGGAGCGGTTGCTTGAATGGCTCCATTGTAAAAGGGGTCACTCAGGGATCTTTGATTTGTATAAGGAGGCACAGACCCGAGGATGGCCTGTTACCCGTGAGCAGTGCAAAACAACCATTTCTGAATGTGATCTGTGTAAGATCAGGTTGGGGGAGCATCCCCTGACGACTGATACTCTGCATATTCGGGAAGGAAAGTCCTTGTGGTCCACTTGGCAGGTGGACTACATTGGTCCTTTCCATAAATCAGGTAACAAACAGTATATCATTGTGATGGTAGAAGTGGTATCAGGTCTAACTTGTGCTGAAGCTGTTTCTAAAGCAAATGGTGAAAATACAGTTCGCTTCCTGGAAAGGGTATTTTGGGTATTACCTAAACCTACACATATTCAGTCTGATAATGGCACTCACTTCACTTCACATCTGGTACAACAGTGGGCGAGAAGTGAAGGCATCCAATGGACATTTCATATGCCATACTATCCCCAAGCAAATGGGATAGTAGAACGTACTAACGGGTTAATCAAAAGCCTTATCCGCCCACAGGACTCCAAATGGGATGAAAGGTTGCGATATGCAGTCACCACCATAAATAACAGATGGGGGGTAAATGGGTGTCCTCGTCTAACTGCTTTCTTTCCTACATCACCCACTCAAGAAAAGGAGACACAAAGAAAGCCTTGCAACAAGAAAATCTCTCTACACCCAGAACAGACTGTACTGGTTCACCTGCCAAACATTGGGCAAGTCAAAACGATCCTGCAAACGCCCGTGAACTCGAATACATGGGTTGCATCTGACATGAATAACAAACAACTCAAAATCAGTACAAATTGGATACTTCATGTTGAGTGAGGCAGGGTTTCAGGGTTGATTGTAAATATGTATCTGTGTACTTATATATATAGCAATGTGTATATGCTAAACCAACAACCCAAAGAACCGGAGACATCCCAAGCCAGAATAGGGTCTGATCAGCCCGGCACTGGTTTGAGGAGGGGGTACTTTGTGCATACTATGGACTTGATCACCCCATGGTTTGCACAACACCTCCTACTATACAGCATCATGTCTCCAAGAACTGTTTCCCCTTTTGGGTTGTTGTGTGTACATAAGGTACTAATGATGCACCAATATATATATATAGTCATAACAGGTCTTCTATTTATGTGGTATTTTCTCTTGTGTATTTCATATATATATATGCATATGTGGTATCGCATATAGGGAATTGTTCCCTCAGAAACACACGTAAAGTGTTACATGTATAATTGTGTGTATATATATATATATCCAATATATATATGTGGAGTTATGTGAAATTATATATATGTCTTAAATAGGGAAGGAGGTAAGAGTTTGGACAAGAGCCTAATAGGGTACAGATGTACATGTACATATATATATACAAACACATACCTAGACACACATCACACAGGAAACAAGTCGCTGTCATAAAAGCCACGGGGTGAGATGTGAGAGACGGACTCCATGATGGCCTTTAAGCCAACGACGTTTGCTGGCCCTTCCTAGTGATGTGCTCCCCGGCACTTGTGAGTACCAGGTGCATGCGCACAAGACCACAAACTACAGCTCCCAGGAGGCACAGCGGGGCCGGAGCCGGAAGCGGAGCCGGAAGTGGAGCCGGCAGGCGCGGTCTCTGAACAGTTACAGCTACTACGGAGGTGACCGCCGCCGCGTGTGCATCGCTGTGGAGGCTGCCGTGGAGCCAGAGGCGCCTTTTCCTGTGGTTGTTGGCGTGGACGTACCGAACGGACTGCCTGCCTGAAGTCGCTGGAGAAGGATCCCGACTAGGGCTCGGCTTTGGCCGTACCCCGGTGGTGAGACTTGCGAACGTGACTACACTCTGACATTTCCTATTAACACTTACAGACATTCATACACTCATACATACCGATTGCATCTTCCTATTGCTATTAATCTTCCTAAAGGCTCTCTCCAAGTTCCGAGGCTTCTTACTTACATTCCTACATAATATTCACACATACCAGACACTCACTTCTTTTTTTTCAATATTCTTCTATTTCCCAAAGGCTCTCTCCAGGTTTTCCTTCTTATCCCTGTCCGGGAACGGGAACAGGGGGGAAGGGGAGAGGTTATCTCGTTTTCTGTGTGTGTTGTTATTGGTATATAGATGTAGTATTGTATAGCTGTTGGTATATGGATATATAGGTGTGAATATAGATATAGATATAGGCCCTGTGTGTTAGTTGATATCAGACTTGCCAAACCCTCGGTGCCTTCAATAAATCTATTGATTCCTAAGCATTGTTTGTGAGTGTGACGGGGAGCGGTCCTCAGCCCTCGATCCCCTGAGGTGGGGGTGTGGGTCGCGGCTTTACCTATCTCGGTCCGCGACAGAAGTGGTCCCAACACTGAACCCTGGGGAACACCACTTGTGACTGGCCACCAGCTGGATTTAGCTCCATTCACCACCACTCTCTGGGCCCAGCCATCCAGCCAGTTTTTTTAATCCAACAGAGAGCATGCCCATCCAAGCCATAAGCAGCCAGTTTTTTCATGAGAATGCTGTGGGAGACAGTGTCAAAGGCTTTACGAAAGTCCAGGTAGACAACATCCACAGACTTTCCCTCATCCACCAGGCGGGTCATCTTGTCATAGAAGGAGATCAGGTTTGTCAAGCAGAACCTGCCTTTCATAAACCCACGTTGACTGGGCCTGATCACCTGGTTGTTCTGTATGTGGTGAGTAACGGCACTCAAGATTATTTGCTCCATGACCTTTGAATTAGAGACTGGAGGGTTAAGGTAGTAGCTTGTATGTATTTTTGATTAAGGGTTAAATTTGCTAAACCTATATGATGTTGTAGAGTAGAATCTGTTAATGTTTGGTAGAGGCATTGTGTTGGAATAGGATGTGTCTCACCTGGGAGCCCAAGAAACAGGATTCAGCTGGGTCTGTGGCTGCAACATCAGCCAACCTGCCAGAATGAGAAATTACACGACCCAAGGTGAAAAGTGCACAGTGAAGAAGACTGCAAGCCTTCCTCTAAGAGACCCCTGCCCACGACCACCAAGAGACAGCGTGCATGCGGGAGTGGGTGTAGCTTTATGTTAATGATTTGGGGGAAATTATTTAAATATGATAATGAATTCCAGGAACTAATCTGTATAATCCTGCCTATTTTTTTAGAAGTGTAATGCATATGTATATATTTGTTGTATAAATATAGGAAGTCTTTTGTCTACAGGGTGCGTGTTTGGAGCAGTGATCCCCCGCGCACCCAGTGCTGCAATAAAGAATACCTGTTTTATAGCTGTACGGGGCTATAGAGTTTTCTTCCTCGCATCAATTTGGCACCCCAGATGGGACCTGCTCTGTCCGGCTGCAGGACCTGCTGAGGACAGGACTCCCTAGGGAGCCCCTGAGATTTCTCGGAGGGACTCCTCGACTCACTCAGATCACTGCAGGGACAGACAAGGACCATATCAACAGACAAGGTATTATTTTCTTTTGAGTTCTGTAACTAACTTTGGAGCTGGCTATTTTAGTATCCCATAAGCCATAGGAGATGTTCTACACGGGGCAGGGTACAGGATTCCGGAGTCCAAGGTGTGGGACTACACAGACTGAAAGACAATGATCCTGAGGCTGGCAGCCATGCTGCAAGTACCTCTGATCTGCTCTCCTCGACTGGAGGCAAACCATGGGATCAGTAAACAAGCTGGTGTCCCACGACTGGTATCTCAAGAAGCAGCTGGAGAACAGAGAAAGTAGAAGAAGGAACTAGATGTTGAAAACAGAATGGACTGTTGCTAAGCAATGTCAATATTATGAAATGTCCTCATAGCTTGTAATAGATAAGTAGACTATATATGTGAATGCTTAAGCCTGAATAAACGTCTCCATCTCCGCTTTGAAACCACGACAGAGTCCATGCCTTAATTGCCACACCAAAGTACCCTTTGGTAATTTTAAGTTGGCCAGCAAGGGACTGCTCGCTCCCTGGCCTGACGAAACTGTAGGGACTGCTCGCTCTCTCGTTTGGTATTTTGTAAGTTGGCCAGCAACCTTTCGAGGTCCCTTCCAACCCCTAGGATTCTATGATTCTATGATTATTTGGTATTGGCAAATTGACTATGCCTGAATATGGTCTGGAATCTGAAATTGTGATTGGGATAAGGTTTTTTTTAATTGTTTTAACCTACTGTATCTGCCCCCTTTTTTTATTAATTGTTAGTAATAAAAATTTATGTTTATGGTGTTTGGTTTGTGCTGAAGTGAGTGCAAAGTGATTGAGACATGCAATTAAGCACGAAGTGAGCGCGGAGTCTCAAGCTGCAGTTCCACTGTCCTGTGAGGGACGTGGTCAGTGACAGACAAAGCGAGTGGGGTGAAAAGCCTGAAAGAAACAGACACGCCTGAGACGTACAGCCCTACGAAGCGAGTGCGGAGTTCCGATCCGCGGTTCCATTATCCCGCGAGGGGTGCAGCTGGAGACAAACGAAGTGAGTGAGATATTAAGTGACGCTAGGAATATTTTGAGTTGTATGGGAAAGGGGATCAAGGAAAGCAGCGTGTATGCTCTTTCGCTTGGTGGTATTTCATCAGCCTACCCTGTGAGAGACAGACTCTACAATGGCCTTTAATCCAGCGACATCTACTGACCATTCCTGGTGATGCACTCCTCGCACTTGTGAGAAGAGGAGAGAGGTACCAGGCACATGCGCAGAGTACCACAGACTACAGCTCCCAGGAGGCACAGCCGTGCCAGAACCGGAAGGGAAGCCGAAAGGCGCGCGCTGTAAACTCTCACTACGGATATAGTCGCCGCCGTGTGTGTATCGCTGTGGAGGCTGCCGTGGAGTCATGGAGCTGTGAAGCGCCTTTTCCTGTGGTTGTTGGCGTGTGAACTGTCCTTGGTGTAAACATTGTCATTTAGCGGTTCGGTCGGCGTGTACCAAGTGCAGTTTGAGTTTTCCAGCCCGGCTGCAGAACTCCCTGTGGCTGAGTTGTGAAACCTGTGGTCATCAGAGTGAGCTGCAGAATGTTTTAGCACCTATTTGGTTTTGTGTTACTCACCAAAAAGCGCTTACAGAAGAGCAGGAAAATCAACTAAAGAATGGGAGGATCACAGAGTGGAGGAATTTTGAAAAAGAGTCTGCTAGGATGTATTTTAGCACATTGGAAAGATGTAGGCGGACTTTCAGGAGGGAGCATAAATCAGAAGACTCTAATTAATTATTGTCAAAAGCAATGGCTGTAGCCATGGTAGCCGCTTTAGAACAAGAAAAGGAACAAAATAGTAACCATAGGGGTCCACCTAGAGGCTCTGGTAGGAATTCACAGAGGTTACAGAGAAATCAATGTGCCTTTTGTAAGGAAAAGGGGCATTGGAGAAAAGATTGCCCCAAGTTACAACCAAGGCAGATTTTAGCTGCCACCTCCAAGGAGGATTGACGGGGACCTGGGGAATCTAACCTAGCGGACCCACTGGTTATAGTCAAGCTAGAGAAAAAGGAACAAGAAGTAGAATTTTTGGTAGATACGGGGGCTTCTTTTTTGGTATTGAACCAAGAGTTGATTTTGTTACGGTAGCGGGCGCTACTGGCCAACGTGAAAAGGCGTTTTTCTTGAAACCCCTCTAATATCAGCTAGGAAAAAAAATAGGGATACATAAATTTTTATATATGCCAGGATCTCCAAAGCCCTTATTTGGGCAAGACCAGTTAGAAGGGAAAATTGAATTGGTAGTTGGGGAAGATCAACTGATTGAAGCATTAAGTTTGGCATTAATATACACTCCAACTAAATTTAACGTACCCGAAGAGATAATGAACCAGGTATATCCTGGAGCACGGGCATCTGAAGCACCTGGGAGGGCCAAAAAAGCTGCCCCAGTAGTTATTGGACTAAAAGCTGAGACGCAACCCGTAAGGATTAAACAGTATCCCTTAAAATTGGAAGATCAGAAAGGAATAAAGGAAGTAATAGAGAGGTTTGTAAAATATGGATTGTTGGTGGAATGTGAATCTGAATATAACACATCCATCTTGCCCATCCGAAAACCTGACGGTAACTATAGATTGGTACAGGACTCGAGAGCTATAAATAAAATCACTGAAGATATACATCCTGTGGTAGCCAACCCATATACACTGTTAACTAAGCTAAGGGATGAGTTAGTTTGGTTTACCGTGTTGGACCTAAAGGATGCATTTTTCTGCCTACCTTTGGCCCCCAAAAGCCAGCAACTGTTTGCCTTCAAATGGGAAAATCCAGACACTGGAAGAAAGTCTCAGTTAACCTGGACTGTGTTACCTCAAGGTTTCAAAAATAGCCCTACCATTTTTGGAAATCAGTTAGCAAAAGACCTTGAGACTTGGGAGCCCCCAGACCCTGAAGGGGTCTTGCTCCAGTATGTGGATGACATTGCTTACCACCAGAACGAGGGAAAACCATATAAGCTGGACCGTGAGTCTTTTGAACTTTTCGGGCCTTAATGGGTATTGAGTCTCTCCACAGAAAGCGCAGTTGATCCAACAGCAAGTCATCTACCTGGGATATGAGATTTCCAGAGGACAGCAAACAATGGGAATGGAGCTAAAAGAGGCCATTTGTCAAACACCCCTACCACAGACGGTAAAAGAGCTACGGACTTTTTTGGGAATGACAGGTCGGTGTTGTCTTTGGATTTATAATTATGGACTTCTAGTAAAGCCACTATATGAGTTGATAAAAAGGAATCAGTCCACGATAACATGGACAGGCGAAACGCTAAGGGCCTTCCAGCAACTCAAACAGGAATTAATGAAAGGCCCTGCTTTAGGGCTGTCAGATGTCTCAAAGCCCTTTTGGCTATTTTCCCATGAGAAACAGGGAATAGCCCTGGGAGTACTAGCACAAAAGCTTGGTCCCTACAAGAGAGCCGTGGCAAACTTCTCCAAGCAATTGGATGAAGTAAGCAAAGGATGGCCTAGCTGCCTGTGAGCGGTACCTGCAGTCGTCCTTAACTTCCAAGAGGCTCGTAAATTCACTATGGGACAGAAAATAACTGTGCTAGTCTCCCACACAGTCTCTGCAGTGCTCGAACAGAAGGGGGGCCATTGGCTGTCACCACAATGGTTTCTTAAGTACCAGAAAATCCTGGTGGAGCAGGACAATGTTGAAATTGTAGTGACTAACATTGTCAACCCAGCCTCTTTTCTTAGTGGCACTCCTGGAGAACCTGTGACGCATGGTTGCCTTGAGACTATTGAGGCAGTGTATTCGAGTTGGCCTGACTTGAAAGAAGAACCCCTGGAAAATGCAGAGGACTCTTTGTATACCGACAGAAGCAGCTTCGTTTGGCAAGGGACATGTAAGGCCGGATATGTGGTGACTAACATGTCACGGTTTGACTCAGGATCGCCAATTAAACCATGAACAACAATGCTCTCAATCCCCTCCCCCTCCCACCCAGGTAGGGAAGGAGAGAGAGAATTCAGGAGAGAGACTGCTGGATTGAAAACTAAACTAGACAGCTTTAATTATGTGAACAATTATATACAAGTATGTTCAGGAATGTGCAAAAGCCTCTTGCCTCCCCCTACGCCCAGCAACTCCCTCGGCACTATCCTTAGCTGTGAGCAATCCCAAAATGTCTCAGTCCACTGTTTTTGATAACAGCAGAGCATACAGGGGCTGGGTTATGAGGTCAGAGCCTATGAGTCGACGGTGATGGATGGATGGAGTCCTCCCTGGACGCCGGCCATGGATGGAAGAGAAGGGAAAGAAGAAGCAGGAAGGAAGTTGTCTTCTGTGATCTCTGACCTTCCTCGCAGCTTATATAGATATATGGAATGGAATACCTTTGGTCAATTCTGCTGTCTGTCTAGTCCAGCTCCCCTACGGGGGGGGTCACAGATACAATTCTCCTGCCCTGGTAGCATCTGTAGCGGCAGATTCACTGAGTAGAACAAACTGACCTTCCCATCTCAGCAGAAACATAAACATTCCAGTGTTATCAGTCCACTAGCTGGAACACTTGTTGCTAGTTAGAAGAGAGCTTACTGAAGGAAAAAAAATCAGTAAAAGGAAAATTAGCTTCATACTAACTCAAACCAGGACATTCCACCCCTTATTCCATACCATATATTACATATAGGTTCTATATTTTACCAACTGTCAAATTAAGGATTCTCCCCCAGAGTCAGATTACCCTGAGGTACATATTATCATAGAATCATAGAATCATAGAATCATAGGGGTTGGAAGGGACCTCGAAAGATCATCTAGTCCAACCCCCCCTGCCAGAGCAGGGTCACCTAGAGCACATCACATAGGAACGCATCCAGGCGGGTTTTGAATGTCTCCAGTGAAGGAGACTCCACAACCTCCCTGGGCAGCCTGTTCCAGTGCTCTATCACTCTCACAGTAAAAAAATTTTTTCGGATATTCACCTTGAACCTCCTATGCTCCAATTTGCACCCATTACCCCTTGTCCTATCACTGGTCATCACTGAGAAAAGCTTAACTCCATCTCCCTGACACTCACCCCTTACATATTTGTAAACATTGATGAGGTCACCCCTCAGCCTCCTTTTTTCCAAGCTAAAGAGACCCAGCTCCCTCAGCCTTTCCTCACAAGGGAGATGTTCCACTCCCTTAATCATCTTTGTGGCTCTGCGCTGGACTCTTTCAAGCAGTTCCCTGTCCTTCTTGAACTGAGGGGCCCAGAACTGGACACAATACTCCAGATGCGGCCTCACCAATGCAGAATAGAGGGGGAGGAGAACTTCTCTTGACCTACTAACCACACCCTTTCTAATGCACCCCAGGATGCCATTGGCCTTCTTGGCCACAAGGGCACATTGCTGGCTCATGGTCATCCTCCTGTCTACCAGGACCCCCAGGTCTCTTTCACCTACACTACTCTCCAGCAGGTCAGCCCCCAACCTATACTGGGACATCGTGTTGTTCTTCCCCAAATGCAAAACTCTACACTTCCCCTTGTTGAATTTCATCATGTTTCTCCCCGCCCAACTCTCCAGCCTGTCTAAGTCTCTCTGAATGGCAGCACAGCCTTCTGGTGTGTCAGCCACTCCTCCCAGCTTAGTGTCATCAGCAAACTTGCTGAGGGTACATTCTATACCCTCATCCAGGTCGTTGATGAAGATGTTGAACAACATCGGTCCCAGTACCGACCCCTGAGGGACTCCACTAGTCACACACTTCCAACCAGATTCTGCCCCATTGACTACAACTCTCTGACTCCTTCCCATCAACCAGTACCTGATCCACCTCACTACCTGATCACCAAACCCATACCTGATCAACTTATCTACAAGGATGCTGTGGGAGACGGTGTCAAATGCCTTACTGAAATCTAGATAAACCACATCTACCACTCTACCATCACCTATCCACCTAGTAATTTCCTCATAGAAGGCTATGAGGTTAGTCAAACATGATTTACCCTTGATAAAACCATGCTGACTGCTCTTGATGACCCCCATGTCCTTGATATGCCTAGAGATAGAGATAAGAACAAGTTGTTCCATCACCTTTCCAGGGATGGAGGTGAGGCTGACCGGTCTATAGTTACCCGGGTCCTCCTTCTTGCCCTTCTTGTAGACTGGTGTGACATTTGCTGTCCTCCAGTCCTCAGGCACCTCTCCCGTTACCCATGACTTACCGAAGATGATGGAGAGTGGCCTAGCAATGACCTCCGCCAGCTCCCTCAGCACCCTTGGATGCATTCACCATCCTCCATCATCACACACCAGGTATGTCCAGGTCCCTGAGCAAAAGCAACACCCTGGACAGTTTTGCCTTTGCCCAAAGCAGGATAAACCCAAACACTTTTACCTACCAGGTTTCTTTTACATACCACAGGGACTTTATCCCCATCTGCAGTGTGTAGAAAGTCTGACTGAGCAGGACCAGCCCGATTGATGGATCCCCTGGTATTAACTAACCAGGTTGCCTTTGCCAGATTTTTGTCCCAGTTTTTTGAAAGTTCCACCACCCATTGCCTTCAGGGTAGCTTTCAACAGACCATTGTACCTTTCAATTTTCCCTGAGGCTTGTGCATAGTACGGGATATGGTATATCCACTCAATACCATGTTCTTTGGCCCAGTCAGTCACAAGACTGTCTTTGAAATGAGTCCCATTGTCTGACTCAATTCTTTCTGGAGTACCATGTCTCCACAAGATTTGCTTCTCATGGCCCAGGATTCTATTCTGGGCTGTGGCATGAGGCACAGGATATGTTTCCAACCATCCTGTACTTGTTTCCACCATTGTAAGCACATAGCACTTACCCTGGCGGGTCTGAGGCAGTTCGATATAGTCAACTTGCCAGGCCTCCCCATACCTGTACTTTGACCACCTCCCCTCATACCACAAAGGTTTCAACTGCTTAACTGCAGCGCACGTTTCACAGTCGTGGATAACCTGCGCAATAGCATCCATGGTTAAGTCCACCCCTCGGTCACGAGCACATCTGTATTTTGCATCTCTACCCTGATGACCTGAAGTGTCATGGGCCCACGGAGCTGAAAAGAGTTCACCCTTATGTTCCCAGTCTAAATCTATTTGGAACACTTGAGCAGCCTCATCTGCTCGTTGGTTGTGTCGATGTTCCTCAGTGGCTCGACTCAGAGGTCCGTGTGCATCTACGTGACGCACTTTTACAACCGGTTTCTCTGTCTGAGCTGCAATATCTTTCCACAGCTTGGCAACCCAAATAGATTTACCTTTTCACTGCCCGTTGTTCTGCTGCCACTGCTTTAGCCAAGCCCAGAAGGCATTTGCTGCCATCCAGGAGTCAGTGTAGCGATAGAGTCTCAGCCACCCCTCTCGCTCAGCAATGTCCAAAGCCAGCTGGGTGGCTTCCACACAGTCCAGTAAAATCGGGTGTCCCTCTCCTCCTCCTGGCCTGAGGCAGGGCAGCTCTAACATTGAGCATTTGAGGTTGAAGCACCATCCTGGTTGGAGACTGGTGCATCCTTCTTCCTGGAAGAACCATCTCCTGCCTTTTTTTCTGTTTACTAGCTCTTGCACGCGCATCTGGAGAATATCAGTGGGTCTCTTATCCCAGATTCTCATGTCCTCTTTAAAATAATTACACAAGAGAGACCACAGGTGGCATCTAATTGGGTCCCATTTCTCTTGCTGCTGTCTCTTAGCAGGACGTCTCCTCTTAATGGCTGCAACACGTGACCAATTTTCTCTAGAGAGATACTGGGTTTACTTTCCCATCTATTCGGCATCTTATTCTTTCTGTCAGTCATTTGTTCAATGGCTGAGGTGTGGAACTGATGGGAACCAGAGATCATGTCTCCATACTGTCGTGCTCTGAAAGCCACTTCACGCACAGTTGGTCTTGTGTCGTCATCAGTGCATCCCATGAAGGAGAATATATGGGCATGTGCTGCTGGTACAGCCTGCGCAAACCTCCGGAACATTTGTGTGTCACACAGAATGTCATCAGGATTAGTAAGTCCATTGTTATCATTGATCACCTCTCGCACAGCTAATTCTCTCAAATGCGTGATGACTCTCTCAAGAGTGGGTGTTCTGCTTTGGTGCCATTCAATGTCACCCTTATGGGGGTCTCTCTCCCTCACAGCTGAAAGAAGTCGGCCCCACAGGGTGGTAGTTCCTGTCTTACTACCAAGTGCTATATCAATACCAGCATCTCTGGCCAGGGATCCGAACTACTTGGCTTCTCTCTCATCCAAATCATAGGTTTCAGCCCCACTGTCATATCATCGGAGCAACCAAGGAAGAAATCCCTCACCGTCTGTCGGACGTATGGACTTCACACAACTCTATAAGAGTTATAACTGAAGACCTTTATTGTTAAAAACGGCGGCAATTTATACCCCTCTGACTCCAGATGTTCCACCCCAGTACAAACCCCGTTGGTTACATACATACACAATTCATATATGATTGGCTATGTGTCTTGTCACTTGCTCTCCGTGTCATGATGACCCAAGGTGTTTCGCTTCCCAGACGGTGCCTCTCAGTTTTTGCTACAACATTCTTTTCTCACTACTTCATGAGATAACAACCGTGAGATAGGACACCTGCTGTTTGCTGGTCCCGTGGGGTACCAGGCTGTGAGACATCCGCTTGTTTACTGATCCCACGGTTTGCTTCAGGGCGCCTCACAATTTAATTCAGGCATATTAATTTTCCATAAATCCCATGCTAATTTTCCATAAATTCCAAAAATTCCCCCTTTTTTGTTTTAGTAATAAGGTGAGCAAAATTCAGGCTTTGAGATATCAATTGTTGTCAGCCACAGGCCCCGCGGCCTGTCCTCCTCTCATGAATGGCCCTCTTAGAGCAGGCCATCCCTCACATCAGGGTCTGGTATGGCATATGTCTCCACCACTCAACGCCTACTGGGTTGCAGCCAGCAGCGGAGCTTGAGGTTCTTCTTGGTGGCAAACACAGAGACCAACCCAGGCTTGCCCTTGATGATGGTAGGAGATGCTTTGCCAGCCACAGTCCTTCCATCTTCTTTATCCAGTAATAAACTGCTACAACGGCAAAACACACACAGGTTATATCAATACAACAGGTTAGTCAATATAAGTAGCAAGGCACACACAGATTACATCAATACTACAGGTTATTCAATACAGGTAACAAGATACACACAGATTACGTCAATACAACAGGTTATCCAATACAACACAATACAAAATAAAAGGTGCATAATATAAGGTGCAATAAACTCTTGCTATTACAAACTACGGTGTTTGAGAGAAACTCGGTCCACATACCTTTTATAAGGAGGACAAGGTTCCAACACATGGGGCCAACATGTGTCGCAAGCCATCCTGCCCAGGATGCACATTTACAGTGGGACAAGGTTGTGACACATGGGGCCAATATGTGCCACAAGCTGTCTCACTCTGTTCATTAATGTCCATTCACCTGCCTTATCTTTATTTCATAGCCAAATGCTCGTGACCGTGTTCCTTCTCTCTTTTTTTTTTTTCTTCCGTGAACCACCCCTATCTGCTTTACAGCTTTCTCTATCATGCAGTTAAGCATTTTTAAAATACATGGTGTCGCGAACCGAGATAGGTAAAGCCGCGACCCACACCCCCACCTCGGGGAATTGAGGGCTGAGGACCACTCCCCGTCACACTCACAAACAACGCTTAGGAATCAATAGATTTATTAAAGGCACTGAGGGTTTGGCAAGTCTGATATCAAATAACACACAAAGACTATCTATATATCTATATCCACATCCCTATATCTATATACCAACAGCTATACAACAATATATTTATATACCAATAACAACACGCACAGAAAATAAGAGATAACCGCTCCCCCTCCCCTTTTCCCCTGTTCCTGTTCCGGGACAAGGATAAGAGGAAAAGCCTGGAGAGAGCCTTTGGGAAATAGAAGAATATCGAAAAAGAGAAGTGAGTGTCTGGTATGTGTGAATATTATGTAGGAATGTTAGTAAGAAGCCTCAGAATGTAGTTCGCAATTCTCACCACCGGGGTACAGCCGAAGCCAATCCCTGGTTGGGATCCACGTCCTTTCCCTTTTGACTCCGGGCAAACAATCCGTTCGGTATGCCCACACGCCAACAACCACAGGAAAAGGCGCCGTATAACTTCACGGCAGCCTCGGCAGCAGTACGCTCACAGCAGCGGCTGTATCCGTAGTGTTCACAGAGCGCGCCCTTTTGCTCCCCTTCCGGTTCCGGCCCCGCCGTGCCTCCTGGGAGCTGTAGTCTGTGGTTCTGTGCGCATGCGCCTGGTACCTCTGTCCTCTTCTCACGAGTGCCGGGGAGCACATTACCAGGACTGGTCAGTAAATGTCGCTGGATTAAAGGCCATTATAGTGTCCGTCTCTCACATCTCACCCCGTGGCTTTTATGACAGCGACTTGGTTCGTGTGTGGTGTATGTTTGTGTCTGTATATGTATGTACATCTGTACCCTAGTAGGCTCTTGTCCAAACTCTTACCTCTTTCCCTGTTTGAGACAAACATATATACAATCTCACATATTTCCATATCTATATATCTAAAACAACGTATATAATGTTTTATGCGTGTTTCTGAGGGAACAATTCCCTGTATGCGATACGACATATATACTATATATATAAACTCATATATATAATATACTTATATATATATACACATATATACTGATATATATAATACATAAGAGAAATATAAATAGGAGACCCATAATGAATATATTCGTGCACCATTAGTATCTTATTTACATACAACAACCCAAAGGGGAAACAGGAGACATGATGCTGTATAGTGGGAGATGTTGTGTAAACCATGGGGTGATCAAGTCCATAGTATGCACAAGGTACCCCCCCCCTCAAAACCAGTGTCGGGCTGATCAGACCCTATTCTGGCTTGGGATGTCTCTGGTTCTTTGGGTCGTTGGCTTAGCATATACACATTGTTATACACACGAGTATACAGATACATATTTACAATCTACCTCGAAATCCTGCTTCACTCAACATGAAGTATCCAATTTGTACGGATTTTGAGTTGTTTGTTATTCATGTCAGATGCAACCCATGTATTCGAGTTCACGGGCGTTTGCAGGATCGTTTTGACTTTCCCAATGTTTGGCAGGTGAACCAGTACAGTCTGTCCTGGGTGTAGGGAAATTTTTTTCTTGTTACAAGGCTTTCTTTGTTTCTCCTTTTCTTGAGTGGGTGATGTGGGAAAGAAAGCAGTTAGACGGGGACACCCGTTCACCCCCCATCTGTTATTTATAGTGGTGACTGCATATCGCAACCTTTCATCCCATTTGGAGTCCTGTGGGCGAATAAGGCTTTTGATTAACCCGTTAGTACGTTCTACTATCCCATTTGCTTGGGGATAGTATGGCATATGAAATGTCCATTGGATGCCTTCACTTCTCGCCCACTGTTGTACCAGATGTGAAGTGAAGTGAGTGCCATTATCAGACTGGATTTGTGTGGGTTTAGGTAATACCCCAAATACCCTTTCCAGGAAGCGAACTGTATTTTCACCATTTGCTTTAGAAACAGCTTCAGCACAGGTTAGACCTGACACCACTTCTACCATCACAATGATATACTGTTTGTTGCCTGATTTGCGGAAAGGACCAATGTAGTCCACCTGCCAAGTGGACCACAAGGACTTTCCTTCCCAAATATGCAGAGTATCGGTCGTCAGGGGATGCTTCCCCAACTTGATCTTACACAGAACACATTCAGAAATGATTGTTTTACACTGTTCACGGGTAACAGGCCATCCCCGGGTTTGTGCTTCCTTATACAAATCAAAGATCCCTGAGTGACCCCTTTTACAATGAAGCCATTCCAGCAATCCCTCCCACTCCTGATTTTCTTCTGCTGTTCTGATTTCCACTACATTGATTTTGGCCAGTTCATCAACATAGTTGTTCCACCTGCTAGCAGCATTTTTCAGACTGGTCTGGTGAGCAGGAATCCACCCTACATGAAAGTTAGGATTTTTCTTGGCAACTTTTAGGATCTGTTGCCATTTTTCTTTCTGCCACACTGGCACCCTGTTAATCTCCCAATTGTTCTGTTCCCAGAAAGTTATCCATTCCACACAGCCCTTGAAGATCGAAAAGGAATCTGTGTAGATGTACACAGCGTCCTTGGCGGCCTTTTCCCGTACAAACACATTGAGAACAGCATCCAGCTCCCCCACTTGTGCACTGCCCTTATCATGATTTATTATGCGTTCAGCCGTGGAGGGCTCTGAGGGTTTGGCAAGTCCGATATCAAATAACACACAAAGACTATCTATATATCTATATCCACATCCCTATATATATATAGCAACAGCTATACAACAATATATCTATATACCAATAACAACACGCACAGAAAATAAGAGATAACCTCTCCCCCTCCCCTTTTCCCCTGTTCCTGTTCCGTCTCTCACACATGGTACAACAGAGAGCACAACCAATAGTACTACTAGTATGATATGTCCATATACCATAAGATCTTTCAACCATTCAGTAATACCCCAATCCATCAGCTATCCATCAAGGCCTACACTCAAGCGAGTTAATTGCTTTGTAAGATGTTAAAGATCCGGATCGTATTCTGTTATCGGCCCAGAATGGTCAGACAGGTTCATGCAACACACACTCTCAAAAGCCTCACATCTGTGTCCTTGTGCCAATAGTAAATGTACAAAAAAAAATCAACAGCTGTTCTATTTTGTAGCTTGGCATATAACTAGGAAATGAACATAACAGATCTATCTCCTGTGGTCCAAAATCAGTTACATTTAAAGCTGCAATCATACTCGTGAAACACTTGTCACTGTATCCAAAAGCTTCTTTCGTTTTGTTTCGTTTCGTCTTTTTGTTTGTTTGGTTGGTTTTGGTGGTTTTTTTGTTTGTTGTTTTTTTTTTTTTTATCCTTAACATACCTAGCAAAGGAAGCAAAAGTACTCAGAGGGAGCCCCAGCAAAGAGGTTCTGAAAGGGTCTCCCACCTTCGCCACTGATAAACAAAAGGAGCCCTGCTTAGAGATGTTAGCAACGATAACCCAAATATTCAGCCTTGGAGATATTAGCCAAGGTCCATCAATCCCCATTTACACAGTCATCGCCACACAGATCAGGACGTGGATTCCAATTCTATCCAGGGCTTTACCCATTTCGCTGGGACCCATCTTGTTCCACTATCTGTAATGACACAAGCATAGCCCCTTCCCCAGGTTAACAGTCGCACTGGTCCTTCCCACTGTCCTGTCTGTGGGTTTTTCACCTGTACTCTGGCTTCTACATCCTGTCCCAATGCTCCAATATCTGTCCTGAGCCCCTGTAGATGTTTTACTGTCAGTGGCACCTCCTCACCTCCTGGCAAATTCAAAAAATTCAACACATAAACACATAAACTGCTTTCTGTAATTTCTCATGTGGTGTCAGGCCTACCTCCCCCCGTTTCTGTTTTTGCAATTGCCTTTTAAGTGTCTGATTCATACGTTCCACAATCACTTGACCAGTTGGCAAATGCGGAATACCGCTGACGTGCTGGATACCCCACTGTTGAAAAAACCCTTCTATTGCTCTACTACTATACCCAGGCCCATTATCAGTCTTGATTCCCCGTGGTACACCCAGGGCCATGAACGCTAAACGGAGGTGTTTCATGACATGCCTGCCTGCTTCCCCCGTCTGTGCAGTCGCCCAAATGACATGGGAAAAGCAGTCCACCGAGACATGAACATACTTCAGCGCGCCGAATTCAGGGACATGTGTGACATCCATTTGCCACAACTGCAACGCATGAATACCTCTGGGGTTGACAGCTCTAAGCATCACAGGACCCATCTGATGACAGTCTGGGCAGAGCTGCACAATGCCCTTTGCGTCTGATAAAGTGATTCGAAACTGTTTAGACAGGACTCTGGCCGATTGGTGGAAAAATTGATGAGACCGTGATGCTTGGCCCATGCGATCTGGCAGTGGACCAGCCCATACAGGTGCAACCAATTAATCAGCTACCATATTTCCCTCAGTAAGCTCCCCTGGAAGATTTGTGTGGCTTCGTATGTGAGTGATATAGTAACCCTCTGAACGTTGTTCCAACAAATACCATAATGTTCTGAATTGCAAATACAAAGCTTCTTGACTAACATGCTTCAATACAGCCCTCTCTAATTGCCGGAGTACTCCTACTACATACAGCGAATCCGAGACCACATTCAATGGTTCTGCAGGCCATAACTTAAAGGCTTCAATTACTGCTTGTAACTCAATTTTTTGAATGGATCCACCTGTCTCCACCATCCGTTGCTTCCAAACGCCTCCTTCTCGCCACACCACAACTCCTG
The DNA here is from genome assembly GCA_020745705.1 of Hemiprocne comata. Lineage (NCBI taxonomy): Eukaryota > Metazoa > Chordata > Aves > Apodiformes > Apodidae > Hemiprocne > Hemiprocne comata. Next base: position 7,488,388 of record CM036615.1, on the reverse strand, counting down.
TCCCTGACCGACTTCCACTGTCTGTGAATACCGTACGACCTTTTAGTGGCACATCACTTTTTTTGGGTTTGTCTTCTAAACCCCATTCCTGCAAAAAGGTAAACATCTTGTGTGGGGGGTAGTGGACCTTGATCTGGCCTGAATAACCCTGTAAGGCCATTTGTAGTGGCAATGAATGACGAATTGCCCAATCTAAATAGTCTGCCTGTAAAGGGATAAGGATGACACTTGGTTCTTGTCCACTGATATCCACTACCCGAGTTCTACCTTTGAGTACCACATTGCCAATACTCTCCAATCTAGTGCTAATCGTTTTCCGAGGTTGTGATGGTAAGAAGACCCATTCCAGTATCCTAAGAGGATCACTGTCCTCCTCAATCCACTGCATGATAAACCCATAAGGTTGGTGTTGCTGATTTATGGCTGCCAAAACAAGCGGCGTTGCCTCAACCCTGCGATCCCCGTGAGAGACTGCAATTTTGTTCATAATAATTTCCAAGGCCCTCACAGCCTCCTCTGTTAATTCTCTAGGGGAATGAATACTGCCTGGCCCTCTCAGTAAAGCTACTAGTGGGCCCATTTCTTAATTTGTGATACCACACACAGTCCTTATCCAATTCAGGTCCCCTACCAGCTTTTGCACATCATTCAAAGTTTTTATCTTGGTCCTGACTTGCAATTTCTGTGGGATAATGTGCGATTTTGTGATTTCCCACCCCAAATACTTCCATGGTGCTATGGTCTGGACTTTCTCGGGTGCAATTTGTAGCCCCCTTTCTTCCAGTACCATTGTCAGCTCCTGCAGGATTGCTGGTCCATCCATCCCTTTCCCAGCTACCAGTATGTCATCCATATAGTGATAGATGAGCAACTGCGGCCACTGCTCTCTTATGGGTTGTAATGCCCAGGCCACATAGGTTTGACACATAGTAGGTGAATTTTTTCATGCCCTGAGGCAGCACCGTCCAATGATAGCGTTTCATGGGTTCAGCCTTGTTGATGCTAGGGACCGAAAAAGCAAACCGCTCTGCATCCTCTGGATCTAGAGGGATGGTGAAAAAGCAATCCTTTAAATCAATTACCATCAGGTCCCAATCTTTCGGAATCATACTAGGGGAAGGTAACCCAGGCTGTAGAGCTCCCATGTCCTCAATGACCTCATTCAGTTTTCTGAGGTTGTGCAACAGCCTCCACTTTCCACTCTTTTTCAGGATAACAAACACTGGAGTGTTCCACGGGCTCGTGGTGGGTTTTATATGTCCCTTTTGCAACTGTTCCTGAACTAATTCCTGCAATTTCACGACCTTCTCTTGAGTAAGCGGCCACTGATCTACCCAAATTGGATCCTCTGTTTTCCACCTCAATTTGAGTATGGGTCGCTCCTCAATGGCCGTCACTAAAAATCCTTACCCTGTTTCCCAGTACTTATTGTTAAGCACAATTGGCTCAGCACGTCCCTACCCAAAAGACTGATTGGGATCGAAGCCACATATGGGCGTATGGCACAACGATTTCCCTCTGCATCTGCACAAAAAATCATAGACACACTTTGCTTCACTGCTGAAAGTCCCCCAACCCCCATCAAACTTTGCATAGGTTGGCAAAGTGGCCATGGCTTCAGCCATGCAGCTGCTGACACAACAGTTACATCTCCCCCAGTATCAAATAGCATTTCCAAAGTATACACTCGCTGGGGTTCTTCGGGGTTCCAAAATTTCATTGTCACCATAGGCTTTTTCCGCCCTATATCCAAAGCTAAGTAAATCTCGGGCTGTCCAGTTGACCCAAAGCCACCATCCCCCCTCACCGCCTCAGCTGCATTTGGTATTTGTGCTCTGAACGGTACCAACTGTGCGATTCTACTGTTAGCCGGTATGTGTACTGGCGGTGAGGGTGTCCAAACCATGATCTTTATCTGACCCTCATAGTCACTGTCAATTATCCCTGGCAAAACAAAAATCCCCTTCCGGGTTGTCGATGACCTCCCCACCAACAAGGCACTTAATCCAAATCCCAATGGTCCAAATACCGTTGAATCTATACACTTTACTGATGTATCCCACAATGTGTATTCTACTGCTGTTGCCACGTCCACTCCGGCACTCCCTGCGGTGCTGGCGTGGAGGTGAGCCAGGCAGCCTGATTCTCCCGTCCCATTTGTGTCCTTGCGCGGGATGCTTGTGCGCTCTGCTGTCCGTTTCCCAACAGTGCACCTTCCTTTGCTAATCTCGACCGGCAGTCCGCCATCCGATGACCAGGCTTCCCGCATCTAAAACAGACAACAGCATTTTTTGCCATAGCGCTCTGCCCCGGTTCCCGCCCCCCTCCTGGGGATTCTCCTCCTCTCCGTCTTTTACACTGGGACCGCAAATGCCCCGACCTGCCACAATGAAAACATCGCCTGTCCGGGCTACGACCTACCAGCGGCTTAATAGCCGCAGCAAAGGCTTGCGCTTGCAGCTCGGCTGTATGTTCCGCGGTGCCAACACGATTACACGCTTCAACCATCTCAATCAAAGTTGCATCACGCGGCAGAGCCAACAGAATTCTCTTGCAAAGACCGTTAGCGTTCTCAACTGCCAAATTCATTAGGAGTGCTGTTTTTGCATCAGCATTAGCAAGAACCTTATCCAATGCATCCCTCAAGTGATCAATAAACGTCATATATGGCTCACTCGCGCCCTGCCTGATTTGCGTGTAAGACGGTTGCACCTTCCCTTCCTCCGGGATCGTTTTCAAAGCTGCGAGCACAAGGCTCGCCGTCAGCTGCAGTGCCTCAACTGGCAGCCGAGCCTGCAACTGAACATTAGCAAACGGTCCCTGCCCCATCAACTGCTGAAAGGTGATTAAGTGCAAAGGATCTCCCTCAGATCTCTCCAAGTTCTTCAAGCCCTCCATTTCACAACTTCTATGCCACCTGTCCTGCCACAACAATTTTTGAATGGGGGTTAGTATCATTTCTGCCAGCTGTCTGCAGTCTCCCGGGGTCAGAATCTGTCCGGTATAAATGTTATCTAACAGCGCTTGCGTAAACAGTGCGTGTAACCCATATGTTACTGCAGACTTCCTCACCTCTTTTATCATATCTCAATGAAAAGGTGACCCTTGGTTGGGACCCTTATTTACCAAGGTGACTGGAAACGCGGACATCAAGCCCAGCCCAAGGAGTTCCCCTTCCCGCAGAGCGTCAGAGTACACCCCCCCACACCTCTTTCTCAGATCATACGCATGTGTCTCCCGTCCCACCCCCCGCGCGTCAGACTCACTTCCCAACTCCCCCCAGTCACTGGCATCGTCGGGCAAGGGTGGATACAAATCGTCAAGGTCTTCTCCTTCCGGCGAGGTCGCGGCGCCGTTCCGTTACCGCGGCGCGGGGCGGTGCAACTCCGGACCACAGGCGCAGCGAGCGGTGCAGCTCTGGCAAACCGGGGGACACTCCTTCAATGCCACTCGCCGGAGCTTGTCTAGCAGCGCATCGTCCACGTCTCGCGGCACCGAGAGGCGCGTTGGCTCCTCGGCGTCTGCAGCGTGCGGCTCTGTCAGGGCGGTGTCAGAAGGAGGAGGGGGAGGAGGAGGGGGTGGCGGCAGTGGCTGCGACTCCGTCTGGGCTCCGTCGGGAGGCAGGGGCAGTGCGGATGGGTTTACCGCGGCGCTGTCTTCCGGGCATTTAGGATTCTCCGCCGAATCAGCAATTGGGCAAAAATAGTTGGGACTCTCGAAAAAGGTTTAGAATCTCCGGGCCAGATGATGTGAGGGGATGTCGGTGTCACGTCCATGCCGGCGGCTTGTCTCTCTGCCCTCATGGCTCGCAAAGTTTGTATGACTAGTTGCCAGGCAGCAGCGAGTTCACTAGCTGCTCGGTCGCCTTTACTAATTGCTTCCCACAGTTTCTTCCCTACTGCATCCCAAGTCTCTACCTTAAATACTAATACAGGGTCAGGAGCAAAACCCTGGTTCTGGCACCACTTCAACAACTTCTTCAAGGTGCCCTCCTTACACTTTATCCCTCTCACAGAGAGTATATGTAGCAGGATCCAAACTACTGCCCCTTCTTCTTGACTAACACCCTGACCCAAGCTACTCCCCGGCTGCCGTTGCAACAATTCCACTTCACTTAGGCAGTCGTCCTGCCCCCTGAACCGGTCCAGCTGGCCAGCTTCCAGCCGGGTCCCCCCGTCGCCTCCGCAGTGCTCCTTCATAGATCACGTCGGGGTCACCAGTTGTCGGAGGCGGCGTATGGACTTCACACAACTCTATGAGTTATAACTGAAGACCTTTATTGTTTAAAATGGCGGCAATTTATACCCCTCTGACTGCAGATGTTCCACCCCAGTACAAACCCCGTTGGTTACATACATACACAATTCATATATGATTGGCTACGTGTCTTGTCACTTGCTCTCCGTGTCATGATGACCCAAGGTGTTTCGCTTCCCAGCCGGTGCCTCTCAGTTCTTGCTACAACATTCTTTTCTCATTACTTCATGAGATAACAACTGTGAGATAGGACACCTGCTGTTTGCTGGTCCCGTGGGGTACCAGGCTGTGAGACATCCGCTTGTTTACTGATCCCACGGTTTGCTTCAGGGTGCCTGATAATTTAATTCAGGCATATTAATTTTCCATAAATCCCAACCATCGTCAATGCAGGTAAAGTCCTTTCTCATGAGGTGCAGTTCTTTTAGAGAGAAAGGCTGGACAAGATCGTCATCATCTGCTTGAGAAGGGCCTGCTTTTCTATCTGCTTGAGAGTAGCCTGATTTCTTATCTGCTTGAGAAGAGCCTGCTCCTTTGTCTGCTTGAGAAATACCTGCTCCATCATCTGATTTAGAATTGTCTGCTTTCTTAGTTTCACTCTCTAACACAGTTTTAAGAAACTCTGGATATCTCAAATGGGGGCGGGAAAAACGGCTGGAGCCTTTTGCCTTTGCTTTGCTCCAAATCACAGGATTCACTCTTAGTTTGTATCCAAGGGGATTGGTCTTAATCTTTGCAGAAGCAGCTGTTTTGGTAGCAGTACCAGTGTTGGCAGCAGCAGCTGCTTTTGTGGCAGTACCAGTGGTGTCAGCGGCAGTGGTGGTGGCACCATCACAGGTGGCAGCAGCCTTGCCTGTGGGGGATTGGCAGTGAGTAGAACACCTAACCCTACGCATCCACAATACATTATAAATATTCAGCAGAAGCATCCCTACTGAAACAATGCTATTCAGATCAAGAGCTGGGAGATTCAGCTTGAAAGAACGTGGAGAGGTAAAACTGGACCTGCTACTGGCATTACCAACACAGACCTTTTCGTTAACTTGAGGATCAGTACCATAACCGTACACATACAGTGCCCCCATAAAGATCAGTATCAAAAACCCTAGGATCACTAGGTTGGTAATTATATGGTTGATCATGGCTACAGTTCTGTCGATACACCATAAAACAATAACAAGAGCAGCTACACAGAGCAGTTTGAACCCGGCTGCATACCACATGTACAATTGCATGTTGGGAAAAAGGTCCAGCAGAAACATTCCAGAAGGTGTCTGTTCAGTTTTCAATCTGTCACTAAATTCAGCAGAAGTGTCGCTCATTGCCATCTAAGGGATTCCTCCCATCAGAGATGGAATTTTAAACATTCCCAATGTGAGAGACGGACTCTATAATGGCCTTTAAACCAGCGACCATTCCTGGCGATGCGCCCCCCCGGCACTCGTGGGGAGAGGACAGAGGTACCAGGTGCATGCGCACAGACTACAGACTACAACTCCCAGGAGGCACGGCGGGGCCGGAACCGGGAAAGGGAGGAGCAAGAAGGCGCGCGCTCTGTGAACTCACACGGATCCAGCCGGCGCGGCGAGGGTACCGCTGCGGAGGCCGCCGTGCCGTTGCGGCGCTGCTCCCTGTGGTTGTTGGCGTGTGGACGTACCGAGCGGACCGTTTGCCTGGAGTATCAGGGGACAGGACGTGGATCCCGACCAGGGATTGGCTTCGGCCGTACCCCCCGGTGGTGAGAATTGCGAACATCTTACTAACATTCCTACAAACATTCCTACATAATATTCACACATACCAGACACTCACTTCTCTTTTCCAATATTCTTCTATTTCCCAAAGGCTCTCTCCAGGCTTTCCCTCTTATCCCTGTCCGGGAACGGGAGTAGGGGGGGAAGGGGAGGGGTTCTCTCTTGTTTTCTGTGTGTGTTGTTATTGGCATGTAGATGTAGTGTTGTATAGCAGTTGGTATTTGGATATGGATATACAGGTGTGAAAATAGATATAGAGGTAGACCTTGTGTGTGTTAGGTGATACTTAATAAATCTATTGATTCTTAAGCGTTATTTGTGAGTGTGACGGGGAGTGGTCTTCAGCCCTCGGTTTCCCCGAGGTGGGGGTGTGGGTCGCGGCTTTGCCTATCTCGGTCCGCGACACCCAATTAGTGAGAATTTATAGCCTGGGCTTAAAATCGAGTCCCGTGCTGGGTGCCAATAAATTGTTGTCACGATTTGACTCAGGATCGCCAATTAAACCACAAACAACAATGCTCTCAATCCCCTCCCCCTCCCACCCAGGTAGGGAAAGAGAGAGAGAATTCAGGAGAGAGACTGCTGGATTGAAAACTAAACTAGACAGCTTTAATTATATGTACAATTATATACAAGTATGTTCAGGAATGTGCAAAAGCCTCTTGCCTCCCCCCACCTCCAGCAACTCTCCCGGCTCTCTCCTTAGCTGTGAGCAGTCCCAAAATGTCTCAGCCTGCAGGCAGGAGATAAGGCAGAGCAGTCAGGGGCTGGGTTATAAGGGTTTAGAGGTTAGAGCCTAGGAGTCGACGGTGATGGATGGATGGAGTCCTTCCCGGATGCCGGCCATGGACGGAAGAGAAGGGAAAGAAGAAGCAGGAAGGAAGTTGTCTTCTGTGATCTCTGACCTTCCTCGGAGCTTACGTAGATATATGGAATGGAATACCTTTGGTCAATTCTGCTGTCTGTCTAGTCCAGCTCCCCTACGGGGGGGTCATAGATACAATTCTCCTGCCCTGGTAGCATCTGTAGCGGCAGATTCACTGAGTAGAACAAACTGACCTTCCCATCTCAGCAGAAACATAAACATTCCAGTGTTATCAGTCCACTAGCTGGAACACTTGTTACTAGTTAAGAGAGAGTTTTCTGAAGGAAAAAAAAATCAGTAAAAGGAAAATTAGCTTCATCCTGGCTCAAACCAGGACACTACCATCGACTGGGTAATAGAGTGCTGTGCCTTCTTACCTCCAGGTACTTCAGCTCAGAAAGCAGAGATCACTGCCCTCACTCGAGCTTTAGAATTGGCAAAAGGGAAGAAAATTAATATTTGGACTGACTCTAAGTATGCATTTGGTGTAATTCACTCCCATGGAGCTCTATGGAAGGAGCGTGGACTATTGACTGCTCAAGGGAAACAAACATGCTGAGGAAATCCTAAAACTTTTGGATGCCATAAAGATGCCCAAAAGAGTGGCAATTATGCACTGTCAGGCCCACCAGAAGGGAAATACGGATCAAGAGATTGGAAATATGATGGCTGACCAGGAGGCACGACAGATATCTGAAGTGGGGCATGTCGAGATTGCAGCTTTGGTCCCGGACCTAAATATTTAAAGGAGGACCTAAAACTGATAGAGGATTTGAAAGAAAAAATCTCAGAGTATGGGTGTGCTAGAACAGTAGATGGACGATTGATAATAGTGCCTTTTGCCTTATTATGGGCCTTAATATTGGCAGAACATAGAAAGACTCACTGGGGAGCTGAGGCCTTGTATAAATCTTTGAACAAACAAATAATAGCCCGGAAGCTATATAGCACTGTGAAGCAAGTCTCACGGCAATGTGAGATATGCTTGCAAAATAACCCCAAAAACACTTCTTGTGTACAGTTGGGGACAATTGGTATTCGATATTTATTGGTATTAACAGACACTTTTTCAGGTTGGCCAGAGGCAGTCCCATGCAGAACCAACAAAGCAAGAGAGGTAACTAAAATGTTATTATATGAAATATAACCACGCTTTGGGGTACCAGCTGTGATATCCTCGGATAGGGGGCCAGATTTTTGTGCTAAAGTAGTTCAACAAGTAAGCCAGATCTTGGGCATAGACTGGCAACTGCATACCCCCTATAGGCCCCAAGCAAGTGGTCAGGTGGAAAAAATGAACCACCTAATGAAAGAACAAATTGTGAAATTGGGACAGGAAGCCAACCTTCCCTGGCCACAGTCTTTACCTTTAGCTTTACTGAGAATAAGGGCTAAACCAAGAGCTAAAGAAAACCTGAGCCCATTTGAAATGATGTATGGGTAGCCATACTTGACCCTATCCCATTATGTTATTTCTTTACAGAAGCAATTAAAGAAAATAAATCAACAAGTGTTGGGTACCAGGGCAAGGGGTTTGGACGAATCAGTTCATAATTTGTTGCCAGGTGATTATGTATATGTTAAGACCTTTACAGGCTCACCGCTGGAAACAAAGTGGGAAGGTCCTTTCCAGGTTTTGCTGACAACCCACACTGCAATCAAGATCGGCGAACAACCAGTTTGGATTCATTATTCAAGAGTGAAGCAAGCACCAAGAGATCTATGGACCTCAGCTGCTGAAACTGAGAGTACAGAGGGTCCGACAATTAAAACAGTGTTATTATTATCTGTAATTGTAGAGTTTATAGGTGCTTGGGATCAGAATTTGTATGTACAACTGACAAAAAACATAGGAAACAGTTTTAATCTTTTAATTTGTACAGCTCTTCCCAGAGGAGATATGAAGCTCCCGTTATACGGGATACTTCACCAAAATTGGACAAAGGCTTTTCAAAATTTGGCAAATCGCAACTCCTCAAAGTGTAAACATGGAGAATTTAATACTTTGGGACTCAAGCCAAATATTTATCCAAGCTCGATGCTTAAATATTACTGCTGAGAGCTTATCGATTTGGCAGTCACTGAACTGTACCAGTATTGTGGAAGTAGGAGAATTTAACCTTACCAAATTGACTATGCAGGGATTTAACTACAGCATAAGGCATCAGTTTGACCTCAACATCTCGAGTGTTGTCCTTAAGCCAAAGATGCAGATTTGTAATTTAGATCCTGGGTGGTGGTGGCTTTGTGGAGATGGTAAGGCTCGAAAAAGCTTGCCTAAAAATTGGAAAGGACACTGTGTAGGTGAGAATGTGAGTATGTGACACCTCAGGATACAGTTTTTAACCATTCTTACCCCCCTCCAAGAATTATTTGAACCCCATGGAGAAAGGTACGTGAGGTATCAAATCCCCTCATAGAAAGGCCTTCAGGATTCCATAGTTTTGTGCGATGGCTATTTCCCCAATTGGGCATAAGTGAATTAGAAAAAGCCATCATAAATATATCAGCCACTATGGAAAGAATTGAAAACCTCGAGGGCTCCAAACAGAGGTATCATCTTTAAGCAAGGTGGTACTACAAAGCTGAATGGCTCTAGTCTTTTTAACTGCAAAAGGAGGAGTAGTATGCGTAATAATAAATCAAAGCTGTTGTTCTTATATTAATCAAGAACAACAAATTGAAACCGACATACAACAGATTTGGCAACAAATGAAAATCTTACATGAAGTTTCTTTAGATAATACTTCCTTTGGATTGCATGAACTCTAGGAAAAGCTTACTTCTTGGCTACCCAATTTTTCTTGGTTTAAGCAGCTTTTTGTAGCCATTTTGTTGTTAGGAATTTTTGTCTTAGCCACTTGTATTATCATACAATGTTTCCTGTGGTGGTGTAAAAACCCGACTAAGAGCTATGAAGACCGGAAGAGAAACAAGATGAGACAGCAACTTGAGAGTGGCAAATACTTTGAAAAGTCACTCAAGAGAAATGAAATTTTATAATTCAGGTGCAAAAGAATTTGCATAGGGACAGAAAAAGGGGGAGGGATTGAATTAGAGACTGAAGGGTTAAGGTAGTAGCTTGTATGTATTTTTGATTAAGGGTTAAATTTGCTAACCCTATACTATGTTGTAGAGTAGAATCTGTTAATGTTGGGTAGAGGCATTGTGTTGGAATAGGATGTGTCTCACCTGGGAGCCCAAGAAACAGGATTCAGCTGGGTCTGTGGCTGCAACATCAGCCAACCTGCCAGAATGAGAAATTACACGACCCAAGGTGAAAAGTGCACAGTGAAGAAGACTGCAAGCCTTCCTCTAAGAGACCCCTGCCCACGACCACCAAGAGACAGTGCACATGCGGGAGTGGGTGTAGCTTTATGTTAATGATTTGGGGGAAAGTATTTAAATATGATAATGAATTCCAGGAACTAATCTGTATAATCCTGCCTATTTTTTTTAGAAGTAAGGCATATGTATATTTTTGTTGTATAAATATAGGAAGTCTTTTGTCTACAGGGTGCGTGTTTGGAGTGGTGAACCCCCGCGCACCCAGCAGAAGACCTGTTTTATAGCTGTATGGGGCTATAGAGTTTTCTTCCTTGAGACACCTTCCCTGGTCAGACTGACTGGTCTGTAGTTTCCCAGATCCTCCTTCTGGCCTTTCTTGTAGATGGGTGTCACAGTTGCCATCCTCCAGTCCACTGGGACTTCCCCAGTTTGCCAAGACACTTAAACTTACTTTATTTAATTTATTTTTAAAAGTTACCAAGGCTTTTAAATATGGTTTTCAAATTTAGGATTCCATCTTCCTTTAAGACAGCTTATATATTTACTTTGTAAGAATTTGAATGCTTTTTTTGAAAAACAAAACCCTTCCCACACAGAATCACAGAATCACCAAGGCTGGAAAAGACCTTTAAGATCATCAGGTCCAGTCTATGACCTAACACCACCACATCGGCTAGACCATGGCACTAAGTGCCCCATCCAGCCTTTCCTTGAACACATCCAGGGATGGTGCCTCCACCACTTTCCTGGGCAGTCCATTCCAATGGCTAATCACCTTCTCCTTGAGGAAGTGCTTCCTAATATCCAACCTAAACCTCCCCTGGAGCAGTTTCAGGCTGTGCCCTCTTGTCTTGTCGCTAGTTGCCTGGGAGAAGAGCCCAGCCCCCACCTGACTACAACCTCCCTTCAGGTAGTTGTAGAGAGTGATAAGGTCCCCCTTGAGTCTCCTCCTCTCCAGGCTAAACAACCCCAGCTCCCTCAGCCTATCCCCATAAGACCTTCCCTCCAAAGCTTCTTCATGAAGCTCAATTTTTTTTTTTTTTTTTTCATTCAGTGAAGTCCTAATTGTTTGCTTGTGATATCTTAATCTAGTGTCACGGGTGACTGCAAGATCAAAGGTATGTGATTATAATGACTTCATTGTGTGGAGAAAAATTAGAAGGGGTGGAAAGCAAAGGGGAAAGTTTTAATTTCAGAACATGTTGCTTTAGCAACCAGAATGATCCCAAATCATGTTAAAGGCACTAATTCAATAAAAAAAGACTCTTTCTTTTTTAAGTTTCTATCTTAGTGTTTTGGTTTGAGCAAGCTCTTTGCTGATTTTTTTTTTCTTCCTTTCAGTGAACTTTTTAGCAGCGCCAGTGGACTGATAATAACCAAGGTCACTTCTGACTGTCTGCAGCCTCCCCCTGCTACGGGGGAGCAGATTAGACTGAAGGCAGGATCAGCAAATCAGAATATTCCCTTCTCATAATATTTTCTCTATTTGGCTTTCAGTATATGCTAATATATCACAGAAGTCAAGCCTCTCGTTTTCCTTTTTCTCTCACTTTTCTGCTTACTGTCGCTTCTATCACCCTCTCTTTGGATCTCTCTCTTTGTTTTTTTCCATTTTTCTTTACAGCCGACACCCGAGGACCCTGTCCGTGTGTCCGGACACTCCCCCCTTCAGCTGGGAGACTGTGAGAGTGGTTAGGGGAGGAGGGAGGGGGTTGGGTGTTGCACATCCCTTTGCAAATATATATTCCCTTGTCACCAATAATTAAAAGAAATCTGTTTCACTTTTCAACCCAGAGAGCCTCTCTTTATCATTTTTCTCCCTCTTTCCCTACCTTGGGGGAGGAGGGGGGGGGAGGGGGGAATCAAGAGACTGCCAACTTGGTGCCAAACCGACACATTAATTAATTGGCGAGCCAGGCAGGAGAGAATGAACACCATGGATGGGTTGAAAACTGAACAGATGAAAGTTCACTGAACCAGTGAAAAAAAATCAGCAAAGAGCTTGCTCAAACCAAAACACTTAGTTTCGGAAGAGCTTGACAGAAACAAAGTTCTACCCAGGGACGTGTAGCAAATAAAAGAACTTTGGCTTTTTGTGGGGGTGGTGGTGTTTGTTGATGCCTTTTCAACAAGGCCTTCATCTATTTAGAGACAGAGCTATTTATAGCTCCCTTCTAGTGAACTACTTCTGTCTCCTCTGCTTTAATAGCTCTTATGGAAATTACAAATAAATGTCTAATTATTATAAGATGTTTTAGAACAATATAAATATTTATCCCCAGAAAATTATCTGAGGAAATGTCATTGGCCTTAGCTGTTCAAGAGGAAAAGCTAATTTTATTTTCATTTGGCAGCAGCTTTGTTCTCTTACAAGACCAGTGTCACGGTTTAACGCTGGCCCAGCAATTAAAGGAATGACAGATGCTCTCTATTAACCCCTCTCCCTTACCAGAAAGGGAAAGGAAAGAGAATAAGGGAGAGAGGCTTTCGGGTTGGAAACTAAACTACACAGCTTTAATGAAACAGTAGTGATGAAAAGAAAAATAATGCAATATGTACAAATATATACAAAAGTGATGTCATGTTCTCCCCCCACCTAATAACACGTCGCCACCAAGGCTGCAGGGCAGGTCCTGGAAAAGTCCCAGACTCGACTCCTGGAGTCAGCAGTAGACAGGAACTGGATGCAGGAATACGTGGAGTCAGGAATGCGTGGATTCAGGAATGCACGGATTGGGATCAAAGGCAGACAAACTCAGGACACTGGCCATGGACAAAGAGAGCTTGACCCTCGTGATCCTTCAGATTTATACAGAGTATGACGCGTATGGAATGGAATACTTAGTTTGGTCAATTTTGGTCACCTGTCTTGTCCGCTCGTCCCTGCAGGAGGGTCGCAGGTGTGACCCTTTTCCTCCCTTTTGTTTCTGGAGCATAATATGTTTTTCAGAACCAAGCAGTGGCCTTGCAGTAGCTATAAACATCAAGCGTTATCAGTCTGATAACTATAGAACTGTTCTGTTACATTTAATAGAAATATTAAGGTAGAATTAGGCCTTATGGAAACTTACTAGGGCTAGGGCGAATCTGTCTCCTTTATAGAAGATTACCAGGTTGAAGTTATGTTTTGTGAGATTCTGTTCTTGTGTGATATCTTGTTCCTGTGTTTGGTGAGAACTTGCTCCTAGGAGAGCAATAGGCCCCAGACCTGTTATTAAGAAATGGCACCAAGAGTACCAACAGGTGTCGATATTTAGTCTGCCCCAGTCTGTCCAGTTCGTGGGACAGAGATAATGGTAAAACTCGTGATGCCCGGCTGTGAAACTTGGCCCCTTCACTGAGTAATGCCCATATTTGGGGCAAAGTATGCAGGTTCAACTAAAGGTCACTAGAAAAACATCCCTCTAACAACCACAAAAGGTCACCAGAGACCATCAAAACTCTCCTGAAAAAGTTTTAGCCATCTATTGCACACACGTAGTAAAAAATACAAACATTGTAATCAATTCTAAAATGTTTTGCTTTTTTCCTGAGAACTGTGATAAAAAGGTCTATATAAGCTAAACGTTGTGAATGGGATCTATGCATGACTTTAGAAGGTATTCCTCATGCATCCAGTGCTGCAATAAAGAATGTCTGCTTTCTAAAACTCCAACATGAGTCTTATAAAGTTTTATTTGGCCAGATTTTACAGTAACAAGTCCTAGAAGCAGACACTGACCGAAAACCATGCTGTCAGTTTCAGAAAGTGCAGCTATTTAGAAGAGACTTAACTGAAAAGTAAAATTACTAGAAAGAAAATTGATTCTGTCCTGGCCCAAACGAGGACAACCAGACACTGCATTGTTTTATAAATTTTGTTAGTAATTTAATGACTTGACTTGGCTTTTTGTTCAGTTTTGTTTTCTTCCCCTGTCATGACCCAGACTGGGCATCCCAGGGAGATTCAGATTGGACCCCCTTGCTTTCTAAACTCCTTCTCAGAGAGGAGCCTAGGTGTGGCTGGCTCCAATCTTAGCCTCAGACCTGGCCCTTCCAGGGAGAGTAATTAAAATGTTGAGTTCTGAGGAAATGCTTGACTGTTAGATACCTCTTGATCGGATTAAGGTGAAATGACACTCAACGTTAGCTTTAATTAGAACTATAGATGAATACTGATACTTCAATTATTATATATGCTCAGGCTGTGCAATCATAAAGGCTGATATTTTGATTATAAAAGTCACAATACATGTATGTTCAAGCTGCGCAACCTGGGAAAAATCATGGTAGGCTTTGCATTACTTAATGATTTTAGGAAGGAAAAGAGAGAGGGAATTAGAGAAAAAAAGTTAGAGAGACAGATAACAGAAAATCACCAGTCCTGGATCCAGCGTTGGTCCGACCGACAGGGGAGGGTTGGTGTCAGTGAAGCTCCGGAAGCCCACTATCACAGCTCCTCCTTTTATAGGCCTGTTTAGCTTAGGCAATCGTTTTGCAACGATGAATAAGTGTAGTTGAGACATATTGCCACTGAGCAACTGGAGTGGACCTCTGCTCCCTCTGGCCATAGGCGTTATCTCTATAGTTGTCTCCATTGCAGGAATTCCTCTCCATATTTCCATAGCTTCCATGGGTGGCAGGCAGTCCTTTGGAATGCAAATGAGATTTTGTTTGAGGGCTTACAATGGTCTTTCCACACCACTTCCCAGGATAGGTCCTGAGGGTCAGTCCCTCACATCTCCCAGATTTCTTAGCTATCTTTTGATGATCGCATGTAAATGAATGTAACTCCCCTGAAGCTATACTGGTCTTCATGGTTGTTGGCCTGGAGAAAGCAAACAGCAAGTAAGGAGAAACATGGCAAGAAGAGTGGCAGGAAAGCCAGACACTTCCCCAGGGGTGGGAATAAAACCCAGGAGTTCAGATTCGTGGTCCTTTATCTAATAAATAATAATGAAAGCTGTTGTAAGCATCGACTTACCTTCCTTCTAGCATTTATTATCACTCGTCTATCATGGTAACAGATGGCAGGTGGTGCACAGGTAGTTATGATTGTTGGAGGTGTATATGCTACTCCTTCCATGGACTTTTTTGCCTGCTTCTCTGTAGAGGACAAATGGTTGCCTGGTGGTGAGTCAGCATCCAGTGGTGCATCCTGATGTGAGCCTTGGAAGTTAGGGGATATGATGAGTATAATGCTGTATAATGCCTTCAACTTTGACATCCCTGATGAGTTCACTTGCATTTGTGACCATCAGGTCCAATAACACATCCCCTCGGGTAGGGCTGTCTATTTCTTGTCTTAAGAAGTTGTCATCGGGGCACTCCAGGAGTCTCCTCGATTGCCTACAGCTTGTCGTGCTACTTTTCCAACAGATGTCAGGGTGGTTGAAATCCCTCAGCTGGACGAGAGCCTGTGAGTGCAATGTGTCCTTGAACTGGAGTAAGAAGGCTTCATTGATAGCCTCCACTTGATCAGGCTGGAGGCCATTGTTCAGATGGAAAACTATGATATAGTTGCCATCACAGAAACGTAGTGGGATAACTCACACAGTTGGAACACTATGATTGATGGCTACCAACTTTTCAAAAGAAATAGGCAAGGAAGGAGAGGTGGTGGGGTAGCCCTCTATATTAGGAAGAGATATGATTGTCTAGAAATTAATGATGGTGATGACAATGTTGAGAGCTTATGGGTCAGAATCAAGGGAAAGGCTAATAAGACAGACATCATTGTGGGAGTCTGCTATAGACCACCCAACTAGGATGAAGAGGTGGATAAAGAACTTTATAGACAGTTGGGTAAGATCTCACAATCTCTACCTCTTGTTCTCATGGGGGACTTCAACTTCCCAGATATCTGCTGGAAATATAATACAGCAGAGGGGGAACAGTCCCAAAGGTTCCTAGAGTGTGTAGGAGATAACTACTTGTCACAGATGGTGAGGGAGCCGACAAGGGGAAGTGCACTCCTGGACCTGCTGTTTGTTAATAGAGAAGGTCTTGTGGGGGATGTAATGGTTGGAGGCCGACTTGGGCAAAGCAACCATGGAATGATAAAGTTTTCGATCTTTAGTGAAGCAAGGAGGGGAGTCTGCAAGACTGCCACCTTGGACTTCAGGAGAGCAGACTTTGATCTCTTTCAGACCACGGTTGAGAGGGTCCCTTGGGAGGCAGTTTTGGAGGGCATAGGAGCCCAGGAAGGCTGGGCATACTTTAAGAAGGTAATCTTAGAGGCGCAGGGGCTGACCATCCCCAAGTCACGGAAGACGAGCCGACGAGGAAGGAGACCGGCCTGGCTGAACAGAGAGCTTTGGCTGGAACTCAGAAACAAAAAGAGAATTTATGGTCTTTGGAAGAGAGGACAGGCAATTTATGAGGTTACAAAGATGCAGTGAAGCTGTGCAGAGAGAAAATTAGAAGGGCCAAGGCCCAACTGGAACTAAACCTGGCCACTGTGGTGAAAAATAACAACAAATGTTTCTATAAATATATCAACAACAAGAGGAGGGCTAGGGAGAATCTCCATCCTCTATTGGATGCAGAGGGAAACACAGTGACCAAGGATCAAGAAAAGGCTGAGCTACTTAATACTTTCTTTGCCTCAGTCTTCAAGAGTAGGACTAGTTGTTCTCTGGGCACACTGTCCCTTAAGATAGAAGACAGAGATGGGGAACAGATTAGGCCCTATGTAATCCATGAGGAAATGGTTATGGCCCTGCTTAACAAATTAGACACTCATAAGTCGATGGGGCCAGATGGTTTACACCCTAGAGTGCTAAGGGAGTTGGCAGATGTGGTTGCCAAACCACTCTCCATCATCTTTCAAAAGTCCTGGCTGACTGGGGATATCCCATTGGACTGGAGACTAGCAAATGTGACACCTATCTTCAAGAAAGGCCAGAAAGAGGATCCCAGTAACTATAGACCTGTGAGTCTCACTTTGGTGCCAGGGAAGGTCATGGAATGGATAATCTCAAGAGCCATCATAGAACATTTAAAGGTCAACCAGACAATCAGGACCAGTCAGCATGGGTTTATGGAAGGCAGATCCTGCTTAACAGACCTGATCTTGTTCTATGACAAGGTGACCTGCTTAGTGGATGAGGGAAAGGCTGTTGATGTAGTCTACCTGGACTTCAAGTAAAGCCTTTGACACCGTCCCCCATAACATCCTCATGGAAAAGATGGCTGCCCATGGTTTTGACGGGCGTGTACTCTGCTGGGTTAAACACTGTCTGGATGGCCGGGCCCAAAGAGTTGTGGTTAATGGAGTTAAATCCAGTTGGCGGCCAGTCACGAGTGGTGTCCCCCAGGGCTCAGTGCTGGGGCCACTCCTGTTTAACATCTTTATTAATGATCTTGATGAGGGGATCGAATGCACCATCAGTAAATTTGCAGATGACACCAAGTTGGGAGGGAGTGTCGATCTGCTGGATGGTAGGAAGGCTTTACAGGGGGACCTGGACAGACTGGATCGATGGGCTGAGACCAACTGTATGAAATTCAATAAGGCCAAATGTCGGGTCCTGCATTTCGGTCACAACAACCCCAGGCAACGCTACAGGCTTGGAGAAGAGTGGCTGGAAAGCTGCCTGGCAGAAAAGGACCTTGGTGTATTGATTGACAGTCAGCTGAATATGAGCCAGCAATGTGCCCAGGTGGCCAAGAAGGCCAATGGCATTCTGGCTTGTATCAGAAATTGTGTGTCTAGCAGGACTAGGGAAGTAATCCTGCCCCTGTACTCGGCACTGGTGAGGCCCCACCTCGAGTATTGTGTTCAGTTTTGGGCACTTCAATACAAAAAGGACATGGAGGTGATGGAGCAGGTCCAAAGAAGGGCAACAAAGCTAGTGAGGGGTTTGGAAAACATCCCCTATGAGGAATGACTGAGCGAGCTGGGGCTGTTTAGTCTGGGGAAGAGGAGGTTGTAGTGAGAGTGGGGTTGGTCTCTTCTCACTGGTGACTGATGACAGGACAAGAGGAAATGGGCTCAAGTTGCATCAGGGGAGATTTAGGTTGGACATCAGAAAAAAACTTCTTTACAGAAAGGGTTGTTAGGCACTGGAACAGGCTCCCCAGGGAGGTGGTTGAGTCACCATCCCTGAATGTGTTTAAAAGTCGTCTGGATGTGGTGCTTGAGGACATGGTTTAGCAGTGGGTCATCAGAAATGGGGTAATAGGGTTAGGATAAGGTTGGACTCAATGATCTTAAAGGTCTTTTCCAACCTGAGAAATGCTGTGATTCTGATTCTGTGAAGTAGTAGACTCCAACCACAAGACTCCCTTTGTTGCCCCGATCCCTAATTCCTACCCATAAGCTTTTGACCTTCTCATGGCTATTCTTTAGGGACAACTCTTCACACTCTATCCAATTCTTTACATAGCGGGCAACACCTCCACCCCTTCTTCCTCTCCTGTCCCTTCTGAACAGCTTGTAGCCAACAATAGCCACACTCCAGTCATAGGATTCATCCCACCAAGTTTCCGTAATTGCCACTATGTCGTAGCTTTCCTGTAGCACGGTATCTTCCAACTCCTCCTGTTTGTTGCCCATGCTGCGTGCATTGGTGTAGAGGCACTTCAGCTAAGCTGCCAGCCATGTCAGCTTCTTAGAAGGACACCCCTTTATTCCCCCAAGGTGTTTCATGGATGCTACCCTGCTGTCTCCTATTACCTCAGGAGCCCCTGGCTCATCTTCGTAAGACTTTGCCTGTGCTGCAGCATCCACAGCATGCCTCAGGGCAACAGATTGAAGGCCTTTACTGTCACCCCATCCTTCCAACCCTGGTGTGTCTTCCTGCCACTTGTCACAGGCAATCTTGATATTATTTTCTCCCTCCCCCTTTGCATCTAGTTTAAAGCCCTGTCAATCAGCCCCGCAATCTCTTGGGCAAAGACCCTCTTCCCCCTTTGAGAAAGGTGTCTCCCGTTTGATGCCAGCACTCCTGGTGCTGTGTAGGCCATCCCATTATCAAAAAACCCAAAATTGTGCTGGTGACACCAGCCACAGAGCCATGTGTTGATAGATTGGATCCTCCTGTTCATTCCAATGTAACTGCTTTCAACTGGAAGGAGGGAAGAAAAAATAACCTGCGTCCCAGATTCTCTCACTAACCGTCCCAAAGCCCTGAAGTCTCTCTTGATTGTTCATGGACTACTAGTTCATAGAATCATAGAATCATAGGGGTTGGAAGGGGCCTCTGAAGATCATCGAGTCCAATCCCCCGGCTGCAGCAGGAATACCTAGGGCAGATCACACAGGAACCTGTCCAGACGGGTCTTGAAAGTCTCCAGAGAAGGAGACTCCACAACCTCTCTGGGTAGCCTGTTCCAGTGCTCCATCACCCTCACAGTAAAGAAGTTTTTCCTCATCTTGAGGTGGAACTTCCTGTGTTGTAACTTGGTGCCGTTTCTCCTCGTCCTATCACAGGGCACCGCTGAAAAGAGACTGGCCCATTCTTGACATCCACCCTTCAGATAATTGTAGACATTATTAAGGGCCGCTCTCAGTCTTCTTTTCTCAAGACTAAACAGCCCCAGGTCTCTTAGCCTTTCCTTGTATGACAGATGTTCCCGTCCCTTAATCATCCTCGTAGCCCTCCATTGGACTCTTTCCAGCATATTCCTATCCCTCTTGAACTGGGGAGCCCAGAACTGGACACAATACTCCAGATACGGTCTTACTAGGGTGGAGTAGAGGAGGAGGAGAACCTCCCTTGACCTGCTGGCCACAATTTGTTTTCATGCATCCCAAGATACTATTGGCTCTCTTGGCCACGAGGGCACATTGCTGTCCCATGGATAACTTGTTGTCCACCAGGACCCCAAGTTCCTTCTCCATGGGGCTGCTTTCTAGCAGGTCAACCCCTAATCTATACTGGTGCATGGTGTTTTTTCTCCCCAGGTGCAGAACTCTACACTTATTCTTGTTGAACCTCATTAGGTTCATCTTTGCCCAGCTGTGGGGAATGGACCATTTTTCCTTCTCCCCCCACACAAGATGGAATGCCTTTCAAGCCAGCAAAGTGCCTTTGCGACACCAGCTCTCTCTCCAGTCTGTCTAGATCTCACTGAATGGCTGCATAGCCTTCAGGTGTATCAGCCAATCCTCCCAGCTTCGTATCATCAGCAAACTTGCTGAGGATACACTCCATCCCCTCATCCAGGTCATTGATGAAGATGTTGAATAAGACTGGGCCCAGTCTTATTGGGGAACATCACTAGTCACAGGTCTCCAACTGGACTCTGCACTGTTGATCACAACCCTCTGGGCTCTATTGTTTAGCCAGTTCTCAATCCATCTCACTGTCCGCTCTTCTAACTCGCACTTCCTGAGCTTATCCACAAGAATGTTATGGGAGACAGTGTCAAAAGCCTTGCTAAATTCGAGGAAGACAACATCCACTGTTCTCCCTTCATCTATCCATTCTGTCACACCATTGTAGAAGGCTATCAGATTAGTCAAACATGATTTCCCCTTGGTGAATCCATGCTGGCTACTCCTGATAACCTTATTTTCTTCCATGTGCTTAGAGATGACCTCCAGAATAAGCTGTTCCATCATCTTTCCAGGGATGGAGGTGAGGCTGACCGGTCTGTAGTTACCCGGGTCCTGTTTCTTGCCCTTCTTGAAGACTGGAGTGACATTAGCTTTCCTCCAGTCCTCAGGCACCTTTCCTGTTTTCCAGGACTTTTCAAAGATGATGGAGACCAGTCTAGCGATGACTTTGTTACTGATTTGACTAGAATTTGATTATTTGGACAGGGGTGGTTGGGCCTGATCAGGCCTGGTTGGGCCTGATCAAGACAAGGCCTTTAGGAGAAACTGTTCTCATAGGAATCGTATGGGGGGTGGGGGTGGTGTGATTGTGTTTTACTTCAATAGTCACAGAAACCACATGCAGTAGGCACGTGGTACAAGTAGCTAAGGTCTAGTATTACATGAAGAATAAGATATTATGCTTAAGCTGCTATGTAGCAGGACACTCCACCTCTCAATATGCCTGCCTCAGTTTCCTTCTATGATTCAACTGCTTTTTGTCTCTCACTTTTCTAGGGCCAGGCATGAAGTGGAAAGATTCCCATGAGAAGGGAAAGGCCTAGCAAACTCTGAGCTAGTAACAACCTGGAAAGGTACAAATAGAGGCCAAGTTGATGTTCATAACACCAGCTGCTCTCCGGTGTTGAAGAACACAGAGCCCAGCCTAGCCACAACTAGGCCCAAAATGGAGATAAAGAACGAACAGATAAACAAAAGAGTTTGCTTGGTGAGAACAGGGCCTTCATGGTTTTTTCTACTGTTTTCCTCTTATTCCCCAATGAGAGATGTTGGAGGTATGGCTAATGGTTAAATTACAGCAGTCAATCCACTTTATTCTATAAAAGCCTGGTCCCATCTTTGATCAGGGGGACTTCCCGTACACTTTCCCAGAAGGTTGCTGGACCTTCTTTCCTCCAGCGGGGACGCCTGCTAGAGAGACTAATTCTCGAGAATTACGATCCACCCAAGGACACCTAGCTGTGGCCTGGTAAGGGTGAGAAATATTAACTCTTTCACTGTCTTTATTAGTAAACTTAACGTTAAGTAATCTTCATCATTAAGTTTAAGATTGTAGAATCCTTTAAGATTGATAAGTAATGTTCTAGCCCTAGTATAGAATTTGATAATAAGGAAGTTGCTAGCATTTTAATGGTTAACCTTTGTTGTTTGATCTAATTATAGGCAGTAAAATTCACTGTTAAGATACCCTTTGCATTCAAACTTCAGCTTCTGTTCCGATCTCCCAATTTTCCTGTGCTTTTACTGTACCTGTGCCTTCTACATTAAGGAGTTAAGACCCCTATTTTATATGCAGTAAATCTTGATCTGTGCATATACGTCTCGTCTGCCGTCCATCCTGTCCGCAACAAGCTACTGTGGAAGGAATAATACAATAATAAATCTTGAAGCTATCACACGGTGGCCAAGGGCACAGTAACTGGTTATGCTGCTTGAATATCTCCTTTTCCCATCCCATCCTGATTTGAATATCAGGAACTACAATCAATAGGGTGACTATAGATGACCAATGATTTTTGTTAGAGATGAATATGTATGAAGTTATGTAACTCGAAAAATCATGCAAAGGTTAAAATTAATGAGTAATTAAAAGCGAGCACTATATGCATTTTTATGCTAAATATTTTAAACAGTAGACATTGAATATATAAAATCCTGTTGATTGTAATGGAACTTAGGATAGGCTAGGTGGAGTTACCCCCCGTATCCTCAGCACTTTAATAAAGACGTGTCTGCTTATTTGCATCACATTGGTGTCGATAAGTTATTTTTGTCCTATTTGGTGACAACTTCTGCCAGCTCCATCAGCACACATGGGTGTATCCCATCAGGGCCCATGGATTTGTAGGTGTCCAGTGTCCTTAATTGATCTTTAACCCAATCTTCTTCAAGTTTCTGCTTCCTCTCTACCCACATGGAAAATCAGTAGTGGGTAGTAATCTATGGACCTCACTAAGCTAGGAAGTTTTCTAGTGATGTCCTTAATCCGGGCTCCAGGGAAACAGCAGACCTCCCTGTGAGGAGGTTCTGGCAATTGGTATGATTTTGACTTGAAAAAGGGTTAAGTGTTTCACCTTATAAGTCATCCGAAGTGCTGCAGTTATTGCTTTATTGAACTGAGTTCCACCTTGAAAAAACAAATTCATGGTGACAGCTTTAAAACTTTTTCTTTTGAGAAAAGCAGCTATACAAAAGAAGCAAATAGAAAGGGAGGCAAGAAAGATGGAATATATATGTATACTTCCCTGATGTTTTATATACATGTTGAGCATTTTTACCAAGCCATTCTGTCCATTCCACCAAATACTCATTTGTCAAATTTGGTACTATTCTGGTCTTTATGAAAAAATGTTAATTATTATTATTTAAATTTTTTGCAAAAACATGTTTGGTATAGATGTGTGAACTTCTCCAAATTTTAATTAACTTGTGAATTATTTTTTTTCTGAGACTTACTATAAAGAACAATTATACTGTATGTGAGACAGCATCCTTAAGAAGTATTCTCAGCTTAGATATCAGATTTTGCACACACAATTGATTAGTTCTATAGAAGAGACACTGCTCATTCTGAGTATGCAGACATCCTCTTTTGTAGGTATCCATACAACCTACATGTGGGAATGAGTGACGCACACATACAAATAATTGCACTATCTCTTATGGTGGGAAAATTGGCCAGAGTTGTCCCAAATTGGTGTGCTTATTTTGTATCAGCTTTGGGATCAGAACGTAGCCTAACAGTGTGCTTATCTCTTCCTGGCAATAAGCAGGGGTGAAGGATGAACCACTCACTTATCTAAGCCAAGATCCAGTCCAGATGTTGGAAATTTCTTACAACCTGGAAGTTTGGAAATTTTTATGACCCAGGTAATTGATAGACCAATGGGATAGGGTGGAGGTCCTGTAGCCAGATGGTTGTGCCAACAATAGCCGGAGGAAAAGCTTGACAGCCAGAGTTGTGCCAATGTGGCTGAGAAGGAGTCTGCATCTGTAGCAAGTGTTGGTTCTATTCCCCTCTGCCTTAATTAATAGCATCATTAGACTACTAGAAGCCAATCAGCACACAAGATATGACCCAGTCCCACCTCATCAAGAAACATAAATTAGCCTTTAGAATCCTTTTGAGGAAGAGAATCCCAACTATTTCCGGATGGGTCGACAGGCCTGGACCTCTCTCCTCCTGTGGGATGATTAGTGAAAGTGTATCCTGGTCTGTGGGGAACGGACTAGTTCTCCCCCCACACAACGGAATGCCTTTCAAGCCAGCGAAGTGCCTCTTGAAACCAAGAACAGACTAAAACAGCCATGGCAGAAATACAGATAGCAGACTCCCTCTGAAAGACTGGGCACTCGGCCACATACTAAAGGAGGACGTTATCTAAAGGGAAGCGGGCTATGCCAGTGGAGCCGCTGGACCCACTGAGCCACCTGTCGGAGTGCGACTGCGTGCGGGAGGGCCGGTGCTCGCCCGCGGGGGAATCGTCTTCCCCTACCCCTGCCGCCCAAAGCAGAGCCGGGGACTCGCCGCCTCCCTGCTCGCCGCTCGAAGCGGAGTCTGGATCGCTGCCTGCTGCTGCTCGCCGGTGCCAGGGAAGACTGCTGTGCCGTGGTGTCTACTGGGCTGCGCCTGCCAGAGCGGTTGCCACTGGGCACGCCCCGCCGCCCCGGGCTCGTCCCGTCACTGCCGCTGCTGGTTCCCTGGACATTGGTTACATCTTCACTACGGAAGGGGTAACACGGATACACTTACACACCATAATTGGTATTCAGGCTTCACGTCCTACCCTTCCCTTACATTAATCCTCCTACACCTCTTCCGCAGGGAGCGCGCTTACTAATTCCATAGACCCCTGATATATACCTAGATAACCTTCCCTGAACCTTGGTCCTTTAATAAATCTCCTAGTGTGTAAGTGAAATATTGGTCTTTGTGAGCGTGGGGGGGGGGGCATTCCACTCCTGTCGGAGATGACGTATGGACTTCACACAACTCTATAAGAGTTATAACCGAAGACCTTTATTGTTAAAAATGGCGGCAATTTATACCCCTCTGACTCCAGATGGTCCACCCCAGTATAAACCCCCTTGGTTACATACATACACAGTTCATATATGATTGGCTATGTGTCTTGTCACTTGCTGTCCGTGTTGTGATGACCCAAGGCTTCTGCTTCCCAGACGGTGCCTCTCAGTTCTTGCTACAACATTCTTTTCCCACTACTTCATGAGATAACAACCGTGAGATAGGACACCTGCTGTTTGCTGGTCCCGTGAGGCACCAGGCTGTGAGACATCTGCTTGTTTACTGATCTCACTGCTTCAGGGTACAATTTGGTCAGCAGTACCTGCAACACTGCTGGTTTAATTCAGGCATATTAATTTTCCATAAATCCCAACACACTCCACCCTCTAAGGTACGGTCCTGTCTACGAACCTCTCCACTCCCTGCTGAGAAGGGGGGGGGGGTAGTCGCGGAAGCATCTTGACATCCGATAACCATTAATATCGGTCTGTGACAGGATAGAGCCAGGATAGAACAATTTTTCTTTCTAGCAATTTTTCTTTTCAGTTAAGTCTCTTCTAAGTAGCTGCACTTGCTGAAATTAACAGTGTATTTTCAGTCAGTGTCTGCTTCTAGGGTTGATAACGCTCAATGTTTTTATTTACGGCTAGAGAATGGTGTGCAGAGCCAAGGCCACGGCTTGGTTCTGAGAAAACATCTTATGCTATTCATTTAATTGCTGGCTCAGTGTTAACCCATGACAAGGTGATTTAGAAAACAAATCTATATTCATCTTCAAGGAAAGGTACAAAATTGACAGAACCTTTAAAGTGGAATGCAGCTAATGTGCAAAGACTCTGTACCACAGTAATTCCCTAGGCAACCCTAGTTGTTAGCAACATCAGGGGAGCTTGGTGTTCTGACTCTAAGGATGCCAGCATGAAGGGTGGAGTGGAGACACCACAGCCAGGCTCTGTGGTAAACATGGGGACCTGAAGGTACTATGGAACTGATAAGCTGCACATTTGGAGACATCATGGCTGGACTTTCTAATAACATGGGGATCTGAAGGTCCCCTAGAACTGACAAGTCGCATATTTGATACCCTTGGCCAAAAATCTGTCACTTTTTTGACAAACGTCTGTCCTTTAGTGAACCTTGCTCATTATAATATCATTTTAATACTAAAGCACACCTCCATCCCAAAAGCTACCTGCCTCCTGGGGGATGACCACCCATCAATGAGGATGTGCTCTGAATTTTCTCTAGTCTATACCTTTAAAAGCAAAGTGAGAGAATTTTACACCAATCATGACAAAGGTATGTATGACTAGAGTCCCTCAAGATCCACCTGGAAGATAACAACCCTATAAAAATAGCCTAAAAGGGAAGGAAGATACCATTGATGTCAAGGAAGATACCATTGCCAGGCCATTGCCAGGATTACCCTTGACTTCTGGGATCAGTTGACGGGCTGAGCCTCTCTTCCCCCCATAGGGATGCCTTTGGATAATATTCAAACACCCGGTTACACCAAGTGCACTGTGAGAGACGGACTCTATAATGGCCTTTAATCCAGCGACGTTCACTGACCAGTCCTGGCGATGCGCCCCCCCGGCACTCGTGGGGAGAGGACAGAGGTACCAGGCGCATGCGCACAGGACCACAGACTACAACTCCCAGGAGGCACGGCGGGGCCGGAACCGGGAAAGAAAGGGAGGAGCAAGAAGGCGCGCGCTTTGTGAACACACACGGATCCAGCCGCCGCGGTGACGGTACCGCTGCGGAGGCTGCCATGCCGTTGCGGCGCTGCTCCCTGTGGTTGTTGGCGTGTGGACGTACCGAGCGGACCGTTTGCCTGGAGTCTCAGGGGAAAGGACGTGGATCCCGACCAGGGATTGGCTTCGGCCGTACCCCCCGGTGGTGAGCATTGCGAACATCTTACTAACATTCCTACGAACATTCCTACATAATATTCACACATACCAGACACTCACTTCTCTTTTCCAATATTCTTCTATTTCCCAAAGGCTCTCTCCAGGCTTTCCCTCTTATCCCTGTCCGGGAACGGGAATAGGGGGGAAGGGGAGGGGTTCTCTCTTGTTTTCTGTGTGTGTTGTTATTGGCATATAGATGTAGTGTTGTATAGCTGTTGGTATATGGATATATAGGTGTGAATATAGATATAGAGGTAGACCTTGTGTGTGTTAGGTGATACTTAATAAATCTCTTGATTCCTAAGCGTTATTTGTGAGTGTGACGGGGAGTGGTCTTCAGCCCTCGGTTTCCCCGAGGTGGGGGTGTGGGTCGCGGCTTTACCTATCTCGGTCCGCGACATGCACCCTGTGGGAAATGTAGAAACCTCCCTAGAACTCCCTTTTCCCTTTTTTTTTTTTTTTTTGTCTTTCTTTCTTATTACTTTACGCATTAGTAGCCAGGCTGTATTACTCATATTCTTGGTATTTGCACCTGCTTTGTAGACAGCTAATTTATCATCGGCAATCCAAAGAACTTGTGTGTCTGTTGCTTCAATAAATCGCACTATTGTTTGACCTAGCTGAGAGCATTGTCCCTGAAAACGGACCAGGTGGTGTGTGGCTAGGCAGGTAGTGTGATGTTAGTAGTGAATCCGGACCCGTGGTGTTGGGCACGACCGGACTACTAACGCTGATTCAGGCATCACTCAAAAACTAAGCCCAGCTACCCCCAGTCCCTCCGATATCTGAGGACGGGCTGGAACGCAAGGGGTCTTAGTTTCTGCCAAATTATTTAGCCCTTTTTCTTCTTTTTTAATGCAACACCTCCCCTGGCAGGGATGCCTCCTTAGTAAGAAGTTGTGCCTCTGCTACTTTGCAGCTGATACCTGGGTGAATTGTTATAACAGTTTAACTATTAACTCCATGCGGCAGTGCGGAGCGGACAGTGACAGTGGCACCATCAGTGGTGAGAGCTGTTTCTTTTAATTACTGAGATAGCTTGAGACGGGACTGGGCTTCCCGGAGACGGTGAAGCCGGGCCAGAGCAGGGAGACCCGAGACTGAGCGGGAATCTTGTGAAGGTGCCAGAAGGCTGACATGGCAGGGGGCGTGTTCGAGAGCCATGGCAAAATTTAAAAGCGGCCATATTGGCAGCTCCCTCAGACCATGCGGCAGTGTGGAGCAGAGAACAAGAGCCAGCCAGTGCAGAGGGCAGCGCGAGCTGGGCTAGAGTGGGTGGATGCAAAGGCGAGTGGGAAGCAGCAAACAGTGGTTGGTTTCCTTTGGCTAGTGAGATGATCATGGTCACAACACGGCCAAAAGCCACAGCGAGAAAGAATGTGGGAACTCAGACCGAGCTCCTGCACAAACACGGAACCATGCAGGTCTCCGGCTGCAGCGAATGCCTGAGCCTGACACTTGTACTAGAGGGAGCCAGTGACACCACTTGTGTGCGGTGTGAGCAAATAAACAATCTACTCAGGCGGGTGGTTGAACTGAGGGAGGAGGTAGAAAGGTTAAGAGGCATCAGAGAATGCAAAAGTGAAATAGATTGGTGGAGCCGCACCCTGAGGCAAGGGCAGAAGGAAGAGGCTCTACAAGAAGTGATGGATCCCCTCCCCTCCTGTCACCAGGCAGAAGGAGGGGACCTACGGGACAGGGGGGAATGGAGAGAGGTCCCTCCTTGGAGAGGCAAGGGAAAACCCTCATGCCCCCTCCCACCCTCCTAGTTGCCCTTGAAAAATAGGTATGGGGCTTTGGAACTTCAGGGCCAGGCAAATGAAGATGGAGAGGATAATTCATCCAATGAGTCACCCAGGGCTTGTCACTCACCCCCCCATCTTAGGACTTCTTCAACTAAGAAGAAAAGGAGGGTAATTGTGGTGGGTGACTCTCTTCTGAGGGGAACAGAAGGGCCCATTTGTCAACCAGACCCATCCCACAGGGAAGTCTGCTGCCTCCCTGGGGCTCGGGTTAGAGATGTTACAAGGAAACTCTCTGGTCTGGTGCAACCCTCTGATTATTACCCTTTGTTAGTCATCCAGGTTGGTAATGACAAGATTTCAGAGAGAAGTCCAAAGGCTATTAAAAGGACTTCAAGGCACTGGGGTGACTGATTGAAGGCTCAGGTGCCCAAGTGGTGTTTTCATCAATCCCTCAAGTGGTAGGGAAAAATACTGAAAGAGGAGGAAAACACACCTAATCATTGCGTGGCTCAGAGGCTGGTGCCACCGTCAAAATTTTGGGTTCTTTGATAATGGGGAAGTTTTTATGGCACTGGGTCTGCTGGCGACAGATGGAAAACATCTGTCTCCAAGGGGGAAAAGGATTCTCGCAGAGGAACTGGCAGGGCTCGTTGAAAGGGCTTTAAACTAGGCTTGAAGGGGGAAGGGGATAAAACCAGGCTCACTAGAGATGAGCCTAAGGATGGTCTTCTGTCTGCCATCCCACTTGAGGTGGGAAATGGTGATAAATGCAACAATAAAAACACAGGGCTCGCTAATAGGTTGCTAACCAGGGAAGTGACTGGGAATGGTCAGATAGCAAAAGTGAAAACTAATTGCTTGACTCCCTCTCTGAAATGCTTATATATCAATGCACGGAGCATGGGGAATAAGCAGGAGGAGTTGGAAATCTGCGTGAGGTTGCAGGGCTATGACATCATTGCAATTACTGAGACATGGTGGGACGGCTCCCATGACTGGAATGTTGTCATGGATGGCTATGTACTACTTAGGAAAAACAGAGCAACAAGGCGAAGTGGTGGTGGTGCTCTTTATGTACAAGAGCAACTATTGAGTTCTATCCAGGGAGGGAGGTAGGACAGGTTGAAAGCTTGTGGGTAAGAATTAAGGGACATGCAATTGAAGGTGAAACTGTTGTGGGTGTCTACTATATACCACCAACCCGAGAAGAAGATGTTGATGAGGGCTTCTACAGTCAACTGGAAGTAGCCTCTAGATCACACTCCTTCGTACTTATGGGTGACTTCAATCACCCTGATATTTGCTGGAAAGCCCACACAGCAAAGCAGGTTCAGTCCAAAAGGTTCTTGCAGTGCATTGATGATAACTTTCTAATGCAGGTAGTGGAGGAACCAATGAGGAGAGGTGCACTGCTGGACCTTGTATTAACGAATAAAGAAGGTCTAGTTGGGGACATTAAGGTTGGGAATAGCCTTGGCGACAGTGACCATGACATGGTGGAGTTTAATATTTTACAAGGAAGAAGCAGGGCAATAAGTAGGATTAGAACCCTGGACTTCCCTGGGGGCTAACTTTGGACTCTTCAAAGATCTACTTGCAGGAATCCCATGGGCTAAGACTCTGGAAGGAAAGGGAGCCCAGGAAAGCTGGTCAATATTTAAATACCACTTCCACCAAGCCCAAGATAGGTGCATTCCTAAGAGTAAAAAATCGGTAGAGGTGATAAACAACCTGCATGGATAAGCAAGGATCTTCTGAAGACAATCTCGTGGAAGAAAGAAATTTACAGTTTGTGGAAGAAGGGACTTGTCACTTGGGAGAACTATAGGGACGTTGTTAGGGTATGTAGGAAGGCAACAAGAAAGGCCAAAGCACTCTTAGAACTTAAACTGGCAAAGGAAGTAAAAGAGAACAAAAAGAGCTTCTTCAAATATATCAGTAGTAAAAGGAAGAATAGGGAAAATGTGGGCCCAATGCTGAATGATGTGGGAGCCCTGATAACAGAGGATGCAGAAAAGGCAGAGTTGCTGAATACCTTCTTTGCTTCAGTCTTTACTAAGACCAGTCCTTATAAACTTCAGACTCTGGATATAGGAGAGGAAGCCGGTAGAAGGGAAGACTTTCCACTAGTCAATGAAGTGGGCGAGAGATCAGTTATGTAATTTGAATGTACACAAGTCCATGGGCCCTTATGGGATGCACCCAAGAGTGTTGAGAGAGCTGGCTGATGTTATCGCCCTCTCCATCATTTTTGAAAGATCATTATCCTGGTTTCAGCCAGTGTGAAGTGAACTTTCTCTTTTCTGATTTTTTTCCTTTCAGTGAACTTTTTTAGCAGTGCCAGTGGACTGATAATAACCAAGGTCACTTCTGAGTGTCTGCAGCCTCCCCCTTACAGGGGAGCAGATTAGACCGAAGGCAGGACCAGCAAATCAGAATATACCCTTCTCATAATATTTTCTCTATTTGGCTTTTGGTATAGGTTAAGACATCACGGAAGTCAAGCCTTTGGTTTCCTTTTTGTCTCTCTTTTTCTTCTTACTGTCGCTTCTATCGCCCTTTCTTTGGCTCTCTCTTTTTTTTTTTTCATTTTTTCTTCACAGCTGACATCTGAGGACCCTGTCTGTGCTCCCGGACACTCCCCCCCCCCCCTTCAGCTGGGAGTCACCAGGAAGAAGAGTTGCTGTGAGAGTTGCTGGGGGAGGAGGGAGGGGATCGGGTGTTACACATCCCTTTATAAATATACATATTCCCTTATCACTAATAATTAACATAAATCTGTTTCACTTTTCAGCCCAGAAAGCCTCTCATTCTCATTTATTCTCCCTCTTTCCCTATCTTGGGGGAGAGGGGGAGGATCGAGAGCATTATTGTTATTGGTTTGACTGCAAACCTGGAGCCAAATTGTGACAACGATTGTTGAGCCAGGCAGGAGCTGAATGGACAACATGTCTACTGAAGCTATGGATGGGTTGAAAATAGAACAGATAATTTTTGCACCTGACATGCAGTCATACGTGTTTTATGCGGCCGGGACACTACTGCTTAGTGTATCTGTCCTTGTTATTGTTCTGTGGTTCATTGATAAGCCTATAGCCATAATCAACCATGTAACAACCTATTTAGTGATAACAGGGGTCGTGATATTGATCAGTATAGGGATACTATATGTGTGCAGTGTGAATGTGCATGTGGATAAGAAGGTCTGTGTAGGTAATGGCAGACTCAATATTTCCTTTCCACTCCCACTCAGGCTGAATATCCCAGCTCTTGATCTAAATAGCATAGTTTCACTGGGGATGGTTCTGTTGAATGCTTATAGTGTCCTGTGGATGCGTAGAGTGAGGTGTTGTTCCACTCACTGCCAATTCCCCCCAGGCAATGCTGCTGCCACTGCTGTTACTGGTGCCACTGTTGCTGCTACCACTACTGCTGCTGCTGCCACCACTGGTGCTACTACAAAAGCGGCTACTTCTGCAAAGATTAAGTCCACTCCCATTCGATTCAAACGAGTAAGAGTTAATCCTGTGACCAGGGGCAAAGTAAAGGCAAAAGATCCTTATTCCCTCTCCCATCTGAAATATCCAGAGTTTCTTCAAGCAATGTCAGAAGACATAATTGAGGAAGCAGAAGATTCTAAAACAGATTATGGAGCAGGCCCTTCTCAAATAAACAAACAGGCAGGCCCCTCTCAAGCAGATGGAGGAGCATGGAGATATGTTTCCTGATTATCGTCAGTTCCACACCTCAGCCATTGAAAAGGTGACTGACAGAAGGAATCTGGACAGATGGGAAGGTAAACCCCAGCCTTTTCCTATACCCCAGTATCTCCCTAAGGTCAACTGGGCTCGTGTTGCAGCCATCAAGAGGAGACGCCCTGCTACGAGACAGCAAAGAGAGAGACGGGACCCACTTCGATGTCACCTGTGGCTCCTCTTGCATGATTATTACAAAGAGGATATGAGAACCTGGGATAATAAACCCAATGATATTCTCCAGCTACGTGTATAAGAGCTGTTAGGTAGAAAAGGTGCAGTAGATGGTTCTTCCTGGATAAAGGCAGCTCCGATTTCCAACAACCAGTCCTTCAACCAAGATGGTCCATCGACCTCTACTGGTCAGTATTAGAGGTGCCCTGCCTCCAGCCAGGGGGAGTAGAGGGACAACAAACTTTATTGGACTGTGTGGATTCGGTGGCCTGGATCATTGGAACCACAAAGGTATGAAGCCTTGGTTGACACTAGTGCACAGTGCACCTTAATGCCATCGGATCACAAGGGGACAGAGTCCATTACTATTTCTGGAGTGACAGGAGGATCTAAAGAACTGACCATTGTCGAAGCTGATGTGAGCCTCACTGGTAATAAGTGGCAGAAGTGCCCTATTGTGACTGGCCCAGGTGCTCCTTGCATCCTTGGAATAGACTATCTCAAAAGAGGATATTTCCAGGACCCAAAAGGGTACCAGTGGGCCTTTGGTATAGCAGCTGTAGAGACTGAGAACATTGAACAACTGCATACCTTGTCTGGCCTTTCAGATGACCCTTCCCTAGTGGGGTTGCTGAAGGCTGAAAACCAACAGGTGCCAATTGCCACTTCAACGGTGCACAGATGACAATATGGCAGCAACAGAGGCTCTGCGATCCCCATTGATAAGCTGATCCAGCAATTGGAGAGCAAAGGGAGTGATCAGCAGGGCTCACTCACCCTTCAACAGTCCTATCTGGCCAGTGAGAAAGCCTGATGCTCAGTAGAGGCTGACAGTGGAGGTTACACCACCACTCAATGCTGCTGTGCCGGACATGCTAGCACTTCAATATGAGCTGGAGTCAAAAGCAGCCAGGTGGTATGCCATTACTGACATCGCTCAAGCCTTTTTCTCTATTCCTCTTGCACCAGAGTGCAGGCCACAGTTTGCTTTCACCTGGAGGGGAGTCCAATACACCTGGAATCGACTGCCCCAGGGGTGGAAACACAGCTCAACTATTTGCCATGGTCTGATCCACGCTGCACTGGAGAGGGATGAGGCTCTAGAACACCTGCAGTACATCGATGACATCATTGTGTGGGGCAACACGCCAGAGGAAGTCTTTGAGAAAGGTAAAAAGATCATCCAGATTCTGCCTGAGGCTGAAAAACAATATGCTCTGTTCACTGATGGTTCCTGCTGCCTTGTAGGAAACCGTCAGAGGAACGCTGCCATATGGAATCCTACATGGCTTGTTGCAGAAGCAGATGAAGGAGAAGGAGAATTAAGTCAGTTTGCAGAAGTAAAAGCCATCCAGCTGGCTTTAGATGTTGCTGAACAAGTAGGGTGGCCAAGACACTATCTCTACACTGATTCATGGATGGTAGCAAATGCCTTGTGGGGGTGGCTAAAACAGTGGCAGCAGAACAGCTGGCAGCGAAAGGGTAAGCCAATTTGGGTGGCTGACCTATGGAAAGACATCGCTGCTTGGGTAGGGAAATTGGTTGTGAAAGTGCACCATGTAGATGCACACGTGCCTCTGAGTCGAGCTAATGAGGAACATCAACACAACCAACGAGCATATGAGGCTGCCCAAGTGTTTAACATAGACTTAGATTGGGAACACAAAGGTGAGCTGTTTTTGGCTCGATGGGCCCATGACACCTCAGGTCATCAGGGCAGAGATGCAACATACAGATGGGCTCGTGACCATGGGGTGGACATAAGCATGGACGCTATTTCGCAGGTGATTCATGAGTGTGAAACGTGCGCTGCAATTAAGCAGGCTAAACGGTGAAAACCTTTGTGGTCTGAGGAGAGGTGGTCAAAGTACAGGTATAATATACTTATATATATATATACAGTATAATATACTTATATATATATATACATATATACTTATATATATAATACATAAGAGAAATATAAATAGGAAACCCATAATTAATATATTGGTGCACCATTAGTATCTTATTTACAGACCACAACCCAAAGGGGAAATGGGTATAGGAGACATGATGCTGTATAGTGGGAGGCGTTGTGCAAACCATGGGGTGATCAAGTCCATAGTATGCACAAGATACCTCCCCCCTCAAAACCAGTGTCGGGCTGATCAGACCCTGTTCTGGCTTGGGATGTCTCCGGTTCTTTGGGTTGTTGGTTTAGCATGTACACATTGCTATACACACAAGTATACAGATACACAGTTACAATCTACCTCTACAATCCGTCCTGCTTCACTCAACATGAAGTATCCAATTTGTACGGATTTTGAGTTGTTTGTTATTCATGTCAGATGCAACCCAGGTGTTTGAATTCACAGGCGTTTGCAGGGTCATTTTGACTTTCCCAATATTTGGCAGGTGAACCAGTACAGTTTGTCCTGGGTGTAGGGAGATTTTTTTCTTGTTGCAAGGCTTTCTTTGTGTCTCCTTTTCTTGAGTGGGAGATGTGGGAAAGAAAGCAGTTAGACGGGGACACCCGTTCACCCCCCATCTGTTATTTATAGTGGTGACTGCATATCGCAACCTTTCATCCCATTTGGAGTCCTGTGGGCGAATAAGGCTTTTGATTAACCTGTTAGTACGTTCTACTATCCCATTTGCTTGGGGATAGTATGGCATATGAAATGTCCATTGGATGCCTTCACTTCTCGCCCACTGTTGTACCAGATGTGAAGTGAAGTGAGTGCCATTATCAGACTGAATATGTGTGGGTTTAGGGAATACCCCAAATACCCTTTCCAGGAAGCGAACTGTATTTTCACCATTTGCTTTAGAAACAGCTTCAGCACAAGTTAGACCTGACACCACTTCTACCATCACAATGATATACTGTTTGTTACCTGATTTGCGGAAAGGACCAATGTAGTCCACCTGCCAAGTAGACCACAAGGACTTTCCCTCTCGAATATGCAGAGTGTAAGTCGTCAGGGGATGCTTCCCCAACCGGATCTTACACAGGTCACATTCAGAAATGATTGTTTTACACTGTTCACGGGTAACAGGCCATCCCCGGGGTTGTGCCTCTTTATACAAAGATCCCTGAGTGACCCCTTTTACAATGAAGCCATTCAAGCAATCGCTCCCACTCCTGATTTTATTCTGCTGTTCTGA
The DNA here is from genome assembly GCA_020745705.1 of Hemiprocne comata. Taxonomy (NCBI): domain Eukaryota; kingdom Metazoa; phylum Chordata; class Aves; order Apodiformes; family Apodidae; genus Hemiprocne; species Hemiprocne comata. The sequence continues at coordinate 7,452,911 of CM036615.1, read as the reverse complement.
TTTCCACTACATTGATTTTGGCCAGTTGATCAACATAGTTGTTCCACCTGCTAGCAGCATTTTTCAGACTGGTCTGGTGAGCAGGAATCCACCCTACATGAAAGTTAGGATTTTTCTTGGCAATTTTTAGGATCTCTTGCCATTTTTCTTTCTGCCACACTGGCACCCTGTTAATCTCCCAATTGTTCTGTTCCCAGAAAGTTATCCATTCCACACAGCCCTTGAAGACCGAAAAGGAATCTGTGTAGATGTACACAGCGTCCTTGGCGGCCTTTTCCCGTACAAACACATTGAGAACAGCATCCAGCTCCCCCACTTGTGCACTGCCCTTATCATGATTTATTATGCGTTCAGCCGTGGAGGGTTTAACTGCAGCAGATTTGAAGAACCAGGTTTTACCCTCTCTTCGGGCTGACGCGTCTGTGAACCAGGCATTAATCATTTCACTTTTGTATTCTGGGGCCTCCTTAATAGGACTGGGAGTTTTCATAGTTAACTCTTTTTCCTCCATGGACTCAATGTGTTCCTGGATTTTTAGCTGTTTGTCCGGGCCTTCCTCTAGGTTGAAAAGGCCGGAGTAGCACTCAATCTGGCTATACCATTTCCTGATTGTCCCCTTTGGGATATCCCCTCTGGAGGGGCTTTCCCAGACAGCACATGATTAACTACTTTGAAAGGACCCTGTAATATCAGACCTCTGTTAGTGCTGTGCACACTGTTAGCAATCCCTTTTCCAGAGTGGAGTATCGTTTTTCTGAGTCCTTAAAAGATTGTGAATAGAAGCCAATGGGTTGTGTACTCCCACTAGGTCCCTTTTGCCAAAAGTGATATGATAAGGCATTGGCTGAAAATCCCCATTGTATTATTGTTGGATCCTCTGGGTGAAGAGGTCCCAGAGTCTGGAAGGTTTGTGCTTCCAGTATTAGCAGTTCAAGGGCCTCGTCATGAAATTTGTTCCATTCCCAGTGATGATTCTTTTTCAAGAGATCATAAAGAGGCCGTGCTATAACAGAGAAATCCGGGATGTGTTTTCTCCAATACTGAAGGGTTCCCAGCAATTGTTGCAATTCTTTTTTTATTAGCTGGTACCTTCATCTGAGTCAGTTGGGACACAGTATCAGACGGAATATTCCAGGTTCCCCCCTGTGAGAGACGGACTCTATTATGGCCTTTAATCCAGCGACATCTACTGACCATTCCTGGTAATGCACCCCCCGGCACAAGAAGAGGATAGAGGCAGCAGGCGCATGCACACAGACTCAGACTACAGCTCCCAGGGGGCCCGGCGAGGCCGGAACCGGAGGGGGAGCAACGGGCACGCTCTGCGAACACTTCTTCTACGGTGAGGACATCGCTATGGAGGCTGCCGTGTAGCTGCTGCGTACCTTTCCTCTGTGGTTGCCGGTGTATGAGCACGCTGAACGGACTGCCCGTCTGGAATCGCTGGAGACCAAGGGTCCCGACTAGGGATCGGCTTCGGCCGCACCCCGGTGGTGAGATTTGCGAACTTGACTACACTCTGACGTTTCTTACTAACATTTACAGACATTTACCCATTCACACACACCTCTACTATACACTTACTTCCTTTAATCTCCCCATAGGCTCTCTCCAAGTTCTCTCCCTCATTTTCTGTCCGGGACCGAGATTGGGGGCGGAGATTGGGAGGGGGATAGGATTGTTTGTATTATATTGTATTGTTATTGTATTGTATTGCATTATTCTTCCCTACGATTGCTGTTACCCTGTAGTTCTGTAGAAATAACCCCGCCTAGACAGTAGTGCCTTTAATAAACCTATTGATTCTTAAACATTGTTTGTGAGTGTGACAGGGAGTGGTCCTCAGCCCTCGATTCCTTTTGTGTGGGGCAGTGAGTCGCAGTTTCCCATCTCGGTTTGCGACATTTTGGCGTAGTCGGCAGGATTCGAGGGTCTGTGGTAGCCCCTGCACACAGACAAAACAAAAATGGAGGACAAAACAAGCGAAGTGCGGATTGATATCGATGTTCCTAAGGAGGAGGAGTCTGACGCTGAGTCAGGCGGCCCCGAGGAACCGGAGCAGGCGGTGGGAGACACTAGTCTAGCCTACTCCACTGTTCCCAGCAGTCCGATACATGCTGAGGTACAGGCAGGGCCTCCTCGCCCTGAACAGCGGGACGAGATAAGGACCCTACGGCAGGAGTTAAAGGAGTTAAAGCAACAGGTTGAGGAGTTGCCGCTGTTGAAGCGGCAAGTCGAGGAGTTGGAGGAGTTAAAGCAACAGGTCGAGGAGTTGCCGCTGTTGAAGCAGCAAGTCGAGGAGTTGGAGGAGTTAAAGCAACAGGTTGAGGAGTTGCCGCTGTTGAAGCAGCAGGTTGAGGAGTTGCAGGAGTTAAAGCAACAGGTTGAGGAGTTGCCGCTGTTGAAGCAGCAAGTCGAGGAGTTGGAGGAGTTAAAGCAACAGGTTGAGGAGTTGCCGCTGTTGAAGCAGCAGGCGGAGGAGTTGCCGCTGTTGAAGCAGCAAGTCGAGGAGTTGCAGGAGTTAAAGCAACAGGTTGAGGCGTGGCAACAAAAGCAACCAAAGAGGAAAGATTTAGGGGCAAGACGAAAGGAGGAGCAGCACCCTGATTATGATAAGTTGCTACAGGAGTATATGCAGTATAAGCAGGAGTATATGCAGTATAAGCAGGAGTCTGAAAGGAAATATAGAGAGTTAAAGAAAGAACATGCTGACTTGCAGATAGAGCATGAAAAAGAGTTACAGGCTATGCAGAAGCTATTGGATGGCAGGGAAAGGGATGCTAGGTTGAGGAACCGAGACATCACAAGATTACAGGAGGAGCTTACGATCTTGGAAGGAACTCTTGAGCGGCTCCAACAGGGGACGTGTCCTACACTCCCTGATCCTCCTCAGGAGGAGAAGGAGGAGGAGAAGGAGGAGGACGCTGGTGTTTTGGAGCAGGCAATCAGCCAGGTCTTCCTGAGGACTGATATGACTACCAGTGAAAAGGGAACAATGATTATGGCGTTATGTGCCGCTCAGCAGGAGCGGATCTCCACAGATCCGTCCTCCCACACTGACGTGGTGCAAAAGGCGAGGAAAGTACTGCGGGCCCCGACATTTGACCTTGACCTTGGGGCTCAGCATGCAGAAGAGGCAGAGGAGGAACAGGAAGATAAGAAAGCCCTCCGACCTGTTAGGATAACCACTAGTACCCAGAGAGCAGGGGCTGCACAAGCAGATGTAGAGGTAAAGGAAAAATCCTATTCGTCTATGGAACTGGGTAAACTTAGGGAGAAATATAGCAGACTAAGGACAGAAACAGAAGCTGAATATGTCATGAGAGTGTCTCTCACAGGTGGAGATGATATTGCTTTAACTGAACGAGAAGCTGATGGCTATTGGGGACCTGGGATTACCTTACAAACTGGAGATGCAACACACCCATGGTCCCTGACTCAGCGTGCAGCCCTGAGTGTAAATGGTACTGACCTGCTTGACAGAGGGGAACCAAGTATCCTGCGGGGAGGTTCCATTATGGAAAATGTTCGTAGGGCTGCGGCGCTCCAGATGATCCATGAGGGAGAACTGGCAGCAGAGAATGCAAGTCCCATGACTCTTAGGATAAGAGCACCAAGGATGAAGGTGTTAATAAAGGGGCTTACCGGGATACTTCAAGTGAAAGCTGTACATTATCAGGAAGAGATTGCAGCTAGACGGTTACAGATGACATGGGGTGACTTAGGCCGAACCTTGATGACTTGTGCTAAGAACTGTCAGGAATATGAGGGCCTTACTAAGCCCTCTGCCTCTGTGCCTAAAAAAACTGCTCGGTTGTCATATGCAGAAGCCGCAGCCAAACCACCCCGAGACCCCCCTTCTCCTAGGCCAGACAGATCACGGGGTGACTGGAATGTGGTAAATAGAGATAGACAGAGTAAAACACAGCAGAGGTCACCCAGAAGACAGCGGTCTCCTACACAGCATTCCCCAACACAAGATAACAAGGGGCCCTATGCTAGGCTTAAGGAAGAAGGCAGACAATTGGGAATGCCAGAGTCACTCCTAGCCAAGACCTGGTCTTATGAGGCACTAAAAGAATTGATTAATTTTTTCCGTGAAGTGCTGGGACGAACCCGAGGCAGATCACAATCACGAACCCGAGCCAGATCACAAACTGGGGCCCGAGACCGGTCACAGTCTAGAACTCGGGCTCAAGCACAGGGAAGGTCCAGTAACTCGGGAAACTAGAACTCCCTCCTCCAGCTGCGACCAGTAAGACAAAGAGGCGGAGGAGGAGGGGTAAAAAACAAAGTAATCAGTTGGTAAAAAGCCAACATGACTCACAAACAGATCAGGACGCTTCTGTAATCCAGGAACTCCCTAGTCCCCCAAATGATTGGCAAAATGTATTGCGACTCACCTATAACCAGGATGGTGATCTGGTACTCACTTGTGCTGTTGGTCCGAAACGTTATCCTGTTACTTTTATTATAGACACAGGGGCCCAAATATCTACGCTGAAAGCTGAGGAGGCGAGGCACTGTGGCATTACCACATCGTCAAAACCAATATGTGTAAGTGGAGCGTTTGGTAACTCTGTTTTACAGGAAACAGCCAAGGTCACAATATATCTTCCAGGAGATGACAAACCGATCCGGACCACGATGATTGTGGGCGATATTCCCTTTAATCTGTTAGGTTTGGATGTTTTGGCAGGTCGAGCCTGGAGAGATGAGCGAGGCTGCTACTGGACATTTGGCACACCAACACTGGAAGTGAAGTTGTTGCAACGTGCCCCCCGTCTGCCACGTAGCAAAACAACAAGGGTAAAACAATATAACATTCCAGTTGCAGCCAAAGATGGTATTAGAGAGGTGATAGCTGATTTAAAACAGAAAGGTGTGATAGTGCCATGCCATTCACCATACAATGCCCCAGTTTGGCCTGTGAAAAAATCAGACGGTAAATGGAGACTGACTTTAGACTACAGGAAACTGAATGCCAACACAGAAGGACTCACTGCAGCTGTACCAAACATAGCTGACCTGGTGCTAGAGATCCAAGAAGCAGCACATCCTGTGCTGGCAGCACTGGATATTAAGGACATGTTTTTCCAGGTCCCTATTGATACGGAGGACCAAAAGTATTTTGCCTTCACTTGGGATGGAGTTCAATACACCTTCACGAGGTTGCCACAGGGATACAAACACTCACCCACACTGGCCCATCATGCACTTGCGTGTGAACTGGAAAACATTCCAGAAATCAAAAAGAATTCTAAAGTGAAAGTCTATCAGTATATAGACGATATACTGATAGGGGGCCAGAGTGAGCGAGAAGTAAAAGCAGTTTATGATGCCATAATTAAGCACTTAACTGATATGCAGTTAGAGATCCCGGAAGGGAAAAGGCAGCCACCATCCCAAGAGGTAAAATTTCTAGGAATACAGTGGAAGGGGGGGACCTGGAATATTCCATCTGACACGGTATCCCAGTTGACTCAGATGAAGGTACCATCTAGCAGGAAAGAATTGCAACAATTGCTGGGAACCCTTCAGTATTGGAGGAAACATATCCCTGATTTCTCTGTCATAGCACGGCCTCTTTACGATCTCTTGAAAAAGAATCGTCATTGGGAATGGAATAAATCTCATGATGAGGCCCTTGAACTGTTAACACTGGAAGCACAGACTTTCCAGACTCTGGGACCTCTTCACCCAGAAGACCCAATGATAATAGAATGGGGGTTTTCAGCTAACGCCTTATCATATCACTTTTGGCAAAGGGGACCTAATGGGAGTACAAGACCAATTGGCTTCTATTCACAATCCTTCAAGGATGCAGAGAAGCGATATTCCGCTCTGGAGAAGGGATTGCTGACAGTGTGCACAGCACTAACAGAGGTCAGTAAAATCGTTAAGAAACAAAAGGTGATACTGCAGGGTCCTTTCAAAGTGGTTAACCATGTGCTGTCTGGGAAAGCCCCTCCAGAGGGAATATCTCAAAGAGGAACAGTCAGGAAGTGGTATAGCCAAATCGAGTGCTACTCTAGCCTTTTCAAGCTAGAGGAGGGTCCGGACAAACAGCTAAAAATTCAAGAACACATTGAATCCGTGGAAGAAAAAGAGTTAACAATGAAAACTCCCAGTCCTATTAAGGAAGCCCCAGAATACAAAAGTGAAATGACTAATGCCTGGTTCACAGATGCATCAGCTCGGAGAGAGGGTAAGACCTGGTTATATAAATCTGCTGCAGTCAAACCGTCCACGGCTGAACGCATAATAAATCATGATAAGGGCAGTGCACAAGTGGGGGAGCTGGATGCTGTTCTCAATGTGTTTGTACGGGAAAAGGCCGCCAAGGACGCTGTGTACATCTACACAGATTCCTTTTCGGTCTTCAAGGGCTGTGTGGAATGGATAACTTTCTGGGAACAGAACAATTGGGAAATTAACCGGGTGCCAGTCTGGCAGAAAGAGAAATGGCAACAAATCCTAAAGATTGCTAAGAAAAATCCCAATTTCCATGTAGGGTGGATACCTTCTCATCAGACTAACCAGAAAGATGAGGCTAGTAGGTGGAACAACTACGTTGATGAACTGGCTAAAATCAATGTAGTGGAAATCAGGACAGTAGGAGAAAATCAGGAGTGGGAGCGATTGCTTGAATGGCTTCACTGTAAAAGGGGTCACTCAGGGGTTTTTGATTTGTATAAAGAGGCACAAACCCGGGGATGGCCTGTCACCCGTGAGCAGTGTAAAACAATCATTTCTGAATGTGATCTGTGTAAGATCAGATTGGGGGAACATCCCCTGACAGGTGATACTTTGCACATCCGGGAAGGAAAGGCCTTGTGGTCCACCTGGCAGGTGGACTACATTGGTCCTCTCCGTAGGTCGGGTAACAAACAGTATATCATTGTAATGGTAGAAGTGGTATCAGGTCTGACATGTGCTGAAGCTGTTTCTAAAGCAGATGGAGAAAACACTGTTCGCTTTTTGGAAAGGGTATTTGGGGTATTACCTAAACCTACAAATATTCAATCTGATAATGGTACTCATTTCACCTCACATCTAGTGCAACGGTGGGCAAAGAGTGAAGGCATCCAATGGACATTTCACATGCCATACTATCCCCAAGCAAATGGGATAGTAGAGCGTACTAATGGATTGATAAAAAGCCTTATTCGCCCACAGGACTCCAGATGGGATGAAAGGTTGCGATATGCAGTCACCACTATCAATAACAGATGGGGGGTGAACGGGTGTCCTCGTTTAACCGCTTTCTTTCCTACATCACCCACACCAGAGAAGGGGAAATACAACAAACCCTGCGGAAAGCGAAAGGTCATCCTACGTCCTGGACAATCCGTGCTGGTACACCTGCCAAACATTGGGAAGGTTAAGTTGATCCTGCAAACACCTGTGAACTCAAACACCTGGGTTGCATCTGATATGAATAACAGAGAACTCAAAATCAGTACAAATTGGATACTGCATGTGGAGTGAAGCAGGATATAAGAGTAGAGTGTAAATATGTATCTGTGTACTTGTGTATATAGTGATGTGTACATGCTACTTCAACAACCCAAAGAACCAGAGAGACATTCCAATCCAGGACAAGGTCTGATCAGCCTGACACTGGTTTGAGGAGGGGGTACCTTGTGCATTCTATGGACTTGATCACCCCATGGTTTGCGCAATGTCTCCCACTTTGCAGCATTATGTCTCCTATAACTGCTTTCCCTTTGGGTTGTTGTATGTTAATAAGATACTAATGGTGCACCAAAATATTAAGATATCTGTACAGATATATGTATATGTTGTATCGCATATAGGGAATTGTTCCCTCAGAAAGTGCTATATGCATTGTTTGATAAATGTTATAATTGTATATATATATATTGGGAAATACCAGGAAAGGAGGTAAGAATTTGGACAAGAGCCTGATAGGGTACAGATGTACATATATATATAGACACCTACATATACATACGCCACACAAGGAACAAGTCGCTGTCATAAAAGCCACGGGGTGAGATGTGAGAGACGGACTCTATTATGGCCTTTAATCCAGCGACATCTACTGACCATTCCTGGTAATGCACTCCCCGGCACAAGAAGAGGATAGAGGCAGCAGGCGCATGCGCACAGACTCAGACTACAGCTCCCAGGGGGCCCGGCGAGGCCGGAACCGGAGGGGGAGCAACGGGCGCGCTCTGCGAACACTTTTTCTACGGTGAGGACATCGCTATGGAGGCTGCCGTGTAGCTGCTGCGTACCTTTCCTCTGTGGTTGCCGGTGTATGAGCACGCTGAACGGACTGCCCGTCTGGAATCGCTGGAGACCAAGGGTCCCGACTAGGGATCGGCTTCGGCCGCACCCCGGTGGTGAGATTTGCGAACTTGACTACACTCTGACGTTTCTTACTAACATTTACAGACATTTACCCATTCACACACACCTCTACTATACACTTACTTCCTTTAATCTCCCCATAGGCTCTCTCCAAGTTCTCTCCCTCATTTTCTGTCCGGGACCGAGATTGGGGGCAGAGATTGGGAGGGGGATAGGATTGTTTGTATTATATTGTATTGTTATTGTATTGTATTGCATTATTCTTCCCTACGATTGCTGTTACCCTGTAGTTCTGTAGAAATAACCCCGCCTAGACAGTAGTGCCTTTAATAAACCTATTGATTCTTAAACATTGTTTGTGAGTGTGACAGGGAGTGGTCCTCAGCCCTCGATTCCTTTTGTGTGGGGCAGTGAGTCGCAGTTTCCCATCTCGGTTTGCGACACCCCCTTTCACCTTATTCCCAAGAATTTTACCTCTTGGGATGGTGGTTGCCTTTTCCTTCAGGGATCTCTAGCTGAATATCAGTCAGATGCTTAATTATAGCATCATACACGACTTTCACTTCTCCCTCACTCTGGCCCCCTATCAGTATATCATCTATGTACTGATAAACTTTCACTTTGGAAGTGTTTTTGATTTCTGGAATGTTTTCCAGTTCACATGCAAGTGCGTGATGGGCCATTGTGGGTGAGTGTTTATATCCCTGTGGCAACCTCGTGAAAGTGTATTGGACTCCATCCCAAGTGAAGGCAAAATACTTTTGGTCCTCGGTATCAATAGGGACCTGGAAAAACATGTCCTTAATATCCAGTGCTGCCAGCACAGGATGTGCTGCTTCCTGGATTTCTAGTACCAGATCAGCTATGTTTGGTACGGCTGCAGTGAGGCCTTCTGTATTGGCATTCAATTTTCTGTGGTCTAAAGTTAGTCTCCATCTCCCATCTGGTTTCCTCACAGGCCAGACTGGGGCATTGTATGGTGAATGGCATGGCACTATTATACCTTTTTGTTTTAAATCAGCTATTACCTCCCTGATACCATTCTTGGCAGCAACTGGGATAGAATATTGGTTTACTTTTGTTGTTTTGCTCCGTGGCAGACGTGGGGCACGTTGTAACAACTTTACTTCCAGTGTTGGCGTGCCAAATGTCCAGTGTCGACCTCGCTCGTCTCTCCAGGCTCGACCTGCCCAAACATCCAAACCTAACAAGTTAGGAACATCACCTACGATCATTGTGGTTCGGATCGGTTTGTCATCTCCTGGAAGGTGCATGGTGACCATGGCTGTTTTCTGAAAAGTAGAATTACCAAATGCTCCACTTACGCAAACTGATTTTGCAGATGTGGTAATGCCACAGTACCTCGCCTCCTCAGCTTTCAATGTGGACATCTGGGCCCCTGTGTCTACAACAAAAGTAACAGGATAACGTTTTGGACCAACAGCACAAGTGAGTACCAGATCTCCATCCTTATTATACACGAGTCTTAATATGTTTTGCCAATCATTTGGGGGACTAGGATATTCCTGGATTATGGGAGCTTGTTGAGCTGTGTGGGAGACATGTAGACATTCTGTATCAGGATTCTGTGTTTTACCCCTCCTCCGTCGCCTTTTTGACTTACCAGCTGTAGCAGGAGGAGGGAATTCTAGTTTCCCGAACTACTGAATCTTTCCTGTGCTTTATCCCGGGCTCTAGACTGTGACCGGCCTCAGGCCCCAGTTTGTGATCGTGATCTGCCTCGGGTTTGTTCCCTCATTCGGAAAGCATCTGTCGTGGACCGAGATAGGTAAAGCCGCGACTCACACCCCCACCTCAGGGGATTGAGAGCTGAAGACCACTCCCTGTCACACCCACAAACAACGCTTAAGAATCAATAGATTTATTAAAGGCACTGAGGGTTTGGCAAGTCCGATATCAGCGATCACACAGGGTCTATCTCTATGTATATCCACACCTATATATCCATATACCAACAGCTATACAACACTACATCTATATACCAATAACAACACACACAGAAAACAAGAGAGAACCTCCCCCCTTCCCCCCTGTTCCCGTTCCCGGACAGGGATAAGAGGGAAAGCCTGGAGAGAGCCTTTGGGAAATAGAAGAATATGGGAAAAGAGAAGTGAGTGTCTGGTATGTGTGAATATTATGTAGGAATGTTTGTAGGAATGTTAGTAAGATGTTCGCAATTCTCACCACCGGGGGGTACGGCCGAAGCCAATCCCTGGTTGGGATCCACGTCCTGTCCCCTGAGACTCCAGGCAGACGGTCCGCTCGGTACGTCCACACGCCAACAACCACAGGGAGCGGCGCCGCAACGGCACGGCCGCCTCTGCAGCGATACCCTCACCGCGCTGGCTGGATCCGTGTGAGTTCACAGAGCGCGCGTCTTCTTGCTTTCCTGGTTCCTGGTTCCGGCCCCGCCGTGCCTCCTGGGAGCTGTAGTCTGTGGGTCTGTGCGCATGCGCCTGGTACCTCTGTCCTCTCCCCACGAGTGCCGGGGAGTGCATTACCAGGACTGGTCAGTAGATGTCGCTGGATTAAAGGCCATCATGGAGTCCCTCTCTCACAGCATCAACCAGTTCCTTTAGGCCCTCATAAGACCAGGTCTTGGCTAGGAGTGAAGCTGGCACTCCCAATTGCCTGCCTTCCTCCTTAAGCCTAGCATAAGGCCCCTTGTTATGTTGTGTTGAGGAATGCTGTGTATCAAGGGCCTGTCTCCTGGGTGACTTCTGCTGTATTTTCTTCTGTCTATCTCTGTTTACCACATTCCAGTCACCCCGTGACCTCCCCTGTCTGGGAGCGGGGGGGTCTCGGGGTGGCTTAGCAGCAACTTCAGCATAAGACAGTCGAGCAGCCCTTTTGGGTGTAGAAGAGGAGGACTTAGGGTCCTTATATTCACATATCTTAGCGCAATCAATCAGGTCCTGGGCCAAGTCACCCCACGTGACCTGTAATCGTCCGGCTGCAATCTCCTCTCGACATTGCATGGCTTTTACCTGGAGCCCCCCAGAAAGCCCCTTAATCAACACAATCATTCTCCTCTCTTTTACCCGAAGGGACATGGGACTTGCATGCTCTACTACCAACTCATGATCATAGATCATTTGGAGAGCAGCAGCCCTACGAACGTTTTCCATAATGTCATTGGGGCTCCCTTTTAGGGCAATTGGTTCTCCTCGCTCCACCGCCTCAGTTTTACCTACGTTCCAGGCTGCACGCTGCGTTAGAGACCATGGGTGATTTGTATTTCCGGTTAGTAACACCATTCCAGGTCCCCAAAAACCACCTGCCTCCCGTTCAGTCAACATGATGTCGTCCCCTCCTGTGAGTGACACTCTTATGACATAATCAGCTTCTGTTTCTGAACCCAGTCTGCTATATTTTTCTCTGAGTTTACCCAGATCAATAGACGAATAGGGCTTTTCCTTTATCTCTGTATCTCTTTGTGCAGCCCCCGGCTCTCTGGGTATAGGTAGTTAGCCTAACAGGCCGGAGCACCTTTTTTTAACTCCCTGTATTTTCTTTCACGCTCCTGTTGTTCTCCCTGTAGCTGTGTAATCTCCTGTAACAACTTCTCGTTTCCCTCGCTCTGCTCCTTCTTGCGCCTCGCCCCTGTGTCTTTCTTCCTCAACTGCGCTTCCTGCTGTAGTGTCTCAACCTCCTGCCTCAGGGTCTTTAGCTCCTGTCTTAGGGGCTCAGTCTCCTCTACCTTCTGCCTTAGGGTCATCAGATCCTGTCTTAGGGGCATTATCTCATCCAACACCTGCCGTTCAAAGTCACGGGTGTATAAAGGAAGGGGGTACGTTCCGGGTGGCTGTGCCAAAACCTCAGCATAGAATGGGCGAGAAAGGTCTGCCGATGGCTCAGCGTATATCAGACTGCTAGGAACACTAGAGCCTGTCGGACTCGATGCTCCCCCCGCAGGGACGCCTGACTCGACGCCAGACACCTCCTCCGCAGGAGCATCGATATCAATTAGCGCTTCGCTTGTTTTGTCCTCCATTCTCACTATCGCTGCGTCTGTGTGCAGGGGCTACAACAGACCCTCGTATCCTGCCGACTACGCCAATAATGTCGCGGACTGAGATTGGTAAAGCCGCGACCGCACCCCCACCTCGGGGGATCGAGGGCTGAGGACCGTTCCCCGTCACACTCACAAACAACGCTTAGGAATCAATAGGTTTATTAAAGGCACTGAGGGTTTGGCAAGTCCGATATCAATTAACACACAAGGACTATCTCTATATCTATATCCACACCTATATATCCATATACCAACAGCTATACAACACTACATCCATATACCAATAACAACACACATAGAAAACAAGAGAGAACCTCTCCCCTTCCCCTTTCCCTTGTTCCCGTTCCCGGGCAGGGATAAGAGGGAAAGACTGGAGAGAGCCTTTGGGAAATAGAAGAATATGGGAAAAGAGAAGTGAGTGTCTGGTATGTGTGAATATATGTAGGAATGTTAGTAAGAAGCCTCAGAATGTAGTTCGCAATTCTCACCACCGGGGTATGGCCGAAGGCAATCCCTGATCGGGATCCACTTCCTTTCCCTTGAGACAGTCCGTTTGGCACGTCCACATGCCAACAACCACAGGGAGCGGCGCCGTATAACTTCACGGCAGCCTCCGCAGCGGTACGCTCACAGCGGCGGCTGTATCCGTATGGTATTCATAGAGCGTGCGCCTTATTGCTCCCCTTCCAGTTCCGGCCCCACCGTGCCTCCTGGGAGCTGTAGTCTGTGGTCTTGTGGGCATGCGGCTGGTACCTCTGTCCTCTTCTCACGAGTGCCGGGGAGTACATTACCAGGACTGGTCAGTGAATATCGCTGGATTAAAGGCCATTATAGAGTCCGTCTCTCACAGGGGGAATTGGCAGCGAGTGGAACAACACCTCACTCTACGCATCCACAGGACACTATAAGCATTCAACAGAACCATCCCCAGTGAAACTATGCTATTTAGATCAAGAGCTGGGATATTCAGCCTGAGTGGGAGTGGAAAGGAAAAACTGAGTCTGCCATTACCATCATAGACCTTCTTATCCACACGCACATTCACACTGCACACATACAGTATCCCTATACTGATCAATATCATGACCCCTGTTATCACTAAATAGGTTATTACACGCTTGATTATGGCTATAGTCTTATCAGTAAACCACAGAACAATAACAAGAACAGATACACTAAGCAGTAGTATCCCAGCTGCATAGGACATGTATGACTGCATGTCGGGTGCAAAAATCATCTGTTCGGTTTTCAACCTATCCATGGTGTTCAGTAGACATGTTGTCCATTCGTCTCCTGGCTGGCTCGCCAATTATTTATTGTCACGATTTGGCACCGAGTTGGCAGTCAAACCAATAACAATAACACTCTCGATTCACCCCCCCTCCCCTAAGGTAGGGAAAGAGGGAGAAAAATGCGAAAGAGAGGCTTTCTGGATTGAAAAGTGAAACAGATTTGTGGAGGATTTTCTTGCAGAAGCATGGGCATGTGAGCAATCCAGCCTTTGGTATAAAAGCTTAACTGTGTTATAGAGACTTTAGCTGGACTACTGTTATCTCAAGGCCAACGGAGGGATAATTATAGCTGGGAAAGAAGAAAGCTAGCAGAAGAGAAATAACTCCCACATGCAGAAGAAGGAACGAGATATCAAAGGTGCTGAGATCATGCTATGTAAGGACTTTGTGTGCTTAGGGCTAGTAGCCAATCATGTATTAGAAGCAGGTATATGGACAGTAGCAGTGCACTAATCAGACTGAAGCATTATTCGTGTGGACAAAAGCATTTAACCGATAATGGGGGGACTTACAGCATGTGTACCGGGCAATGAGGTATATAGCAAGGCATTTGTTTACAATAAACGGCTTTCGCTTGATCACATTGGTTGTGGTGCGTTAGTCCGAGCTCTCGCCGCACAGATTGATTTTAATTATTAGTGAGAAACGGAGTTTATATATATTTGTAAAGGGATGAGCAACACCTGATCCCTTGAGTTCTTGATTCTTGGTGAAGTAAGGAGGAGGGTCAGGAAAACCACTACCATGGACTTCCAGAGGACAGATTTTGGCCTGTTCAGGACATGGGTTGAGAGAGTCCCTTGGGAGACAGTTCTGAAGGGCAAAGGGGTCCAGGAAGACTGGACATTCTTCAAGAAAGAAGTCTTAAAGGTGCAGGAGCAGGCTGTCCCCATGTGCCAAAAGACGAGAGGTGGGGAAGACGACCGGCCTGTCTGAGCAAGGAGCTTTTACTGGGGCTTAGGAAAGAAATGAGTGTTTACCACCTTTGGAAGAAGGGACAGGCATCTCAGGATGAGTATGGGGATCTTGTGAAGTCATGCAGAGAAAATAAGAAAGGCCAAAGCCCAGCTATAGCTCAATCTGGCCACTGTCATAAGGGACAATAAAAAAAAGGTTTTGCAAATACATTTGTGGGGAACAGACTATTTCTCCTTTTTCCCCCACACAAGACTGAATGGAATGCCTTTCAAGCCAGCGGAGTGCTTTTCGCTGATTTAGCCAAGGACAAACTGAAACAGACTTGGCAGAAAATAAAGATAGCAGGCTCCTTCTGAAAGACTGGGCACTTAGCCACAAATTAAAGAAGAATGTTATCTAAAGGGAGGCAGGCTATGCCGGTGAAGCCGCTGGACTCGCTGAGCCACCTGTCGGTGCTGCAGCTGCTGCGCGGGGGGGGCCTGTGCTCGCCCGCGGGGGATCGCCTCCTTCCCTGCCGCTCAAAGCGGACCCTGGGAGTCGCCGCCAGAAGCGGAGCCGGGGGGTCTCTGTCTGGATCGGAGCCGTGACTGCCGTGACTGCACTGCGTGCCTGCCTTCCCCGCTGTGTCTGCCTGCCGTGACTGCCTGTGACTGTTGCCTGCCGAAGGGGTCGACGTGCCGGGTTGCCCCCCGTCGCGGGGCGACTCCGTTGCAGAGTTGTCCGGACGCTGATCACATCCTCGCTGCGGAAGAAGGGTAACACGCGTACACATACACACACACACACACACACGCATCCACATACACATATCTATCGGGCTCAATTCCTGCCCTTTTTCTCCATTAATCCTTCCCACATCTCTTCCGCGGGGAGTGCACTTACTAATATCATAGAACCCTGATTTCCTTCCTGACCTGAACCTTGGTCCCTCAGTTTGTGTTAACCCTTAATAAACCAATTGACCTGTTAGTTAAACATTGGTCTCGGTAACAATTTGTGAGCGTGGTAAGGGGGGCATTCCAATCTCCACTCTAAGATACGATCCCACAGCGGCCGCACGTGTGGTCTCATTTATAAACCTCTCTGTTGGGGGGGGGGGGAAGGGTTGCGACAGCATCCTGACAGCCGGTGGCTTGTGATATCGGCTCGCAACAACATTAACAATAAAAAAAGGGCCAGGGAGAATCTCCATCCTTTATTGGATGTGGGAGGGAACATTGTAACCAAAGACAAGGAAAAGGATGAGATACTTAATGCCTTCTTTTCCTCTGTCTTTAATAGTCAGACCAGCTACTCCCAGGGTATTCAGTCTCCTGAGATGAAAGATAAGGACGGAGAGCAGAACAACCCCCCTGTAATCCATGAGGAAGCAGTTAAGGACCTGATACACTACCTGGACACTCGCAAATCTATGGGGCCGGATGCACTTGGGTCCTGCACTTGGGCCAGAACAACCCCAGGCAACACTACAGGCTTGGGGAAGAGTGGCTGGAAAGCTGCCCAGCAGAAAAAGACTTGGGGGTGCTGGTTGCCAGCTGGCTGAACATGGGCCATTAGTGTGCCAAGGTGGCCAAGAAGGCCAACAGCATCCTGGCCTGCATCAGGAATCGTGTGACTGGCAGGACTGGGGAAGTGATCGTGTCCCTGTACTTGGCACTGGTGAGGCTGCACCTCAAGTACTGTGTTCAGTTTTGGGCCCCTCACTCCAAGAAAGACATTCAGGTGCTGGAGCATGTCCAAAGAAGGGCTCATGAAGGGTCTGGAGAGAAAGTCTTACAAGGAGCAGCTGAGGGAACTGGAATTTTTTAGTCTGGAGAAGAAGAGGCTGAGGGGAGACCTCATTGCTCACTACGACTACCTGAAAGGAGGTTGTAGTGAGGTGGGTGTTAGTATCTTCTCCCAAGTAACTAGCGATAGGAGAAGAGGAAATGGCCTCAAGTTGCACCAGGGGAGGTTTAGGTTGGATATTAGGAAAACTTTATTTACTGAAAGAGTGGTCAAGCACTGGAACAGACTGCTCAGGAAAGTGGTGGAGTCAAGAACCCTGGAGGTGTTCAAAAAACGTTTAGATGTGGAACTTTGGGACATGGTTTAGTGGGCATGGTGGTGTTGGGTTGACGGTTGGACTTAATGACCCTAGAGGTCTTTTCCAACTTAATGATTCAATGATTCTATGAACTATAAATATATTTTATAGTGCACTGTTATAGAAATGTGCATGCACTTTGGGTTGTTAAAGTATATGTTTATGTCTTTGATCAAATGTTACTGCATATAGACTGTTCAAAGAAAGCAAATTAGAGAATAATAGAATATAAATTATTGTCACAGTTTGACTCAGGATCAGCAATTAAACCAGCAACAATAATGCTCTTGATCCCTTGCCCCTCCCACCCAGATAGGGAAAGGAGAGAGATAACAAAGGAGAGAGACTTTTCAAATTGAAAACTAAACTAGACAGCTTTATTAAATACTAATGATAAGAAAATATGTACAAATATATACAAATATGTGCAGGAATGTGCAAAACACCTATTGCCTCCCCCTGCCCCCAGCAACTCCCACGGAAATATGTGCAGGAATGTGCAAAACACCTATTGCCTCCCCCTGCCCCCAGCAGCTCCCACGGCACTCTCCTTAGCTGTGAGCAGTCCCGAAATGTCCCGGACCGCTGCTGGAGATAGCAGCAGAGCAGACAGGAGCTGGGGTACAGTTATGAGGGTCAGGAATGCACAAGCCTAGGGATCAACAGTGATGGATAGACGGAGTCCTCCGCGAAACCCTTTTTTTGGAGTACCAGGTCACCCCAAGATTTGCTTCTCAAGGCCCAGGATGGTTTTCCAGGCTGTGGCATGAGGCACAGGATATGTTTCCACCCATCCTTTACTTGTTTCCACCATTGTAAGCACATAGCGCTTACCCTGGCGGGTCTGAGGCAGTGTGATGTAGTCAATTTGCCAGGCCTCCCCATACCTGTATGTCGCGGACCGAGATAGGTAAAGCCGCGACTCACACCCCCACCTCAGGGGATCGAGAGCTGAAGACCACTCCCCGTCACACCCACAAACAACGCTTAAGAATCAATAGATTTATTAAAGGCACTGAGGGTTTGGCAAGTCTGATATCAACAATCACACAGGGTCTACCTCTATATCTATATCCACACCTATATATCCATATACCAACAGCTATACAACTATACATCTATATACCAATAACAACACACACAGAAAACAAGAGAGAACCTCCCTCCTTCCCCCCTGTTCCCGTTCCCGGACAGGGATAAGAGGGAAAGCCTGGAGAGAGCCTTTGGGAGATAGAAGAATATTGGAAAAGAGAAGTGAGTGTCTGGTATGTGTGAATATTATGTAGGAATGTTTGTAGGAATGTTAGTAAGATGTTCGCAATTCTCACCACCGGGGGGTACGGCCGAAGCCAATTCCTGGTCGGGATCCACGTCCTGTCCCCTGATACTCCAGGCAAACGGTCCGCTCGGTACGTCCACACGCCAACAACCACAGGGAGCGGCGCCGCAACGGCACGGCCGCCTCCGCAGCGATACCCTCGCCGCGCTGGCTGGATCCGTGTGTGTTCACAGAGCGCGCGCCTTCTTGCTCCTCCCTTTCCCGGTTCCGGCCCCGCCGTGCCTCCTGGGAGCTGTAGTCTGTGGGTCTGTGCGCATGCGCCTGGTACCTCTGTCCTCTCCCCACGAGTGCCGGGGAGTGCATTACCAGGACTGGTCAGTAGATGTCGCTAGATTAAAGGCCATCATGGAGTCCGTCTCTCACACTGTACTTTGACCATTTCCTCTCATATCACAAAGGTTTCAACCTTTTTGCCTGCTTAATTGCAGCGCACGTTTCACAGTCGTGGATAACCTGCGCAATAGCGTACATGGTTAAGTCCACCCCTCGGTCACGAGCACATCTGTATTTTGCATCTCTGCCCTCATGACCAGAAGTGTCATGGGCCCATTAAGCTAAAAAGAGTTCACCCTTATGTTCCCAGTCTAAGTCTATTTGGAACACTTGAGCAGCCTCATCTGCTCGTTGGTTGTGTCAATGTTCCTCAGTGGCTCGACTCAGAGGTCCGTGTGCAACCACATGACGCACTTTTACAACCAGTTTCTCTACCCGAGCCCCAATGTCTTTCCACAGCTCGGCAATCCAGATAGGTTTACCTTTTCACTGCCAGTTGTTCTGCTGCCACTGCTCTAGCCAATCCCACAAGGCATTTGCTGCCATCCAGGAGTCAGTGTAGCGATAGAGTCTCAGCCACCCCTCTCGCTCAGCAATATCTAAAGCCAGCTGGATGGCTTTTACCTCTGCAAATTGATTCGATTCATCTTCTCCTTCAGCTACTTGTGCAACTAGTCATGTAGGACTCCACACGGCAGCTTTCCACTTTCGGCGGTTCCGTACAAGACGACAGGAGCCATAAGTGAAAAGAGCAAATTGTTTCTCAGTCTCTGGTAGATGATCATATGGTGGAGCTTCTTGAGCCCGTCTCACCGCTTCCTGTAGTGGCATTCCGAAGTGTGTTCCTTCTGGCCAATATGTAAGTGCTTCTACGATTCCTGGATGATTAGGGCTTCCTATTCGAGCTCGCTGGGTAAATAAAGTAGTCCGTTTACTCCAAGTAGCATCGGTAGCATGCTGCACAGGTGAAACATTACCGTGGAACATGAAGCTCAGTACTGGCAATCGGGGCGCCAGGAGGAGCTGCACTTCAGTGCCGATCAGTTCCAAAGCAGCTCTAACTCCTTCATATGCTGCAAGTATCTCCTTTTCATTTAACGTGTAGTTGGCCTTGGAACCTCTGTAGCTTCTGCTCCAGAATCCCAAGGGTCGACCTTAAGTTTCCCCTGGTGCTTTCTGCCAGAGGCTCCGGGTAGGACCATTGTACCCGGCTGCGGTGTAGAGCACATTTTTGATGTCTGACCCTCTTCGAACTGGTCCAAGGGCCATTGCCTGCACAATCACCTTTTTAATCTTCTCAAAAACTTTCTATTGTTCAGGATCCCATTTAAAGTCACTCTTCTTTCGGGTCACCTCATAGAGATATTTCACAATTCGACTATAATCAGGAATGTGCATTCTCCAGAAACCAACAGTCCCTAAAAAGGATTGAATGTCCTTTTTGTTAGTTGGTGGGGCATAGCTGTTATTTTGTTAATGATGTCCATTGGGATCTGGCGACATCAATCTTGCCATCTAATTCCCAGGAACTGGATCTCTTGTGAAGGTCCTTTGACCTTGCTTCTTTTTACAGCAAAACCAGATTCCAGAAGAATTTGGATTATCTTTTTACCTTTCTTGAAGACTTTTTCTTGTGTCGCCCCACACCACGATGTCATCGATGTACTGCAGGTGTTCTGGAGCCTCATCCCTCTCCAGTGCAGCGTGGATCAGACCATGGCAAATAGTTGAGCTGTGTTTCCACCCCTGGGGCAGTCGATTCCAGGTGTATTGGACTCCCCTCCAGGTGAAAGCAAACTGTGGCCTGCGCTTTGGTGCAAGAGGAATAGAGAAAAAGGCATGAGCGATGTCAATAGTGGCATACCACTTTGCTGCTTTCGACTCCAACTCATATTGAAGTGCTAGCATGTCCAGCACAGCAGCACTGAGCGGTAGTGTAACCTCATTCAGGCCACGATAGTCCACTGTCAGCCTCTACTGACCATCAGGCTTTCGCACTGGCCATATAGAGCTATTGAAGGGTGAGTTAGTCCTGCTGATCACTCCTTTGCTCTCCAATTGCTGGATCAGCTTATGAATGGGGATCGCAGAGTCTCTGTTGGTGCAATATTGTCTATGCACTGTTGAAGTGGCAATTGGCACCTGTTGGTCTTGGACCTTCAGCAACCCCACTAGGGAAGGGTCATCTGAAAGTCCAGGCAAAATATGCAGCTGTTCAGTGTCCTCAGTCTCTACAGCTGCTATACCAAAGGCCCATCGGTGCCCTTTCAGGTCATGAAAATATCCTTTTTTGAGAGGCTCACATCAGCCTCCACAACAGTCAGTTCTTGAGATCCTCCCGTCACTCCAGAAATAGTGGCGGATTCTGTCCCTTTTTGATTCAATGGCATTAGGGTGCACTGTGCACCAGTGTACCCCAAGGCTTTATACTTTTGTGTTTCTAATGTGCCAGGCCACCAAATCCACACAGTCCAATAAACTCGATTGTCCCTCTCCTCCTCCTGGCTGGAGGCAGGGCACCTCTAATATTGAGCATCTGAGGTTGAAGCACCATCCTGGTTGAAGGACCAGTCGCTGGAGACTGGAGCAGTCTTCTTCCTGGAAAGACCGTCTCCTGCCTTTGTTCTATTTAGCAGCTCTTGTATGCATATCTGGAGAATAGTAGTGGGCTCTCTCAAGAGTGGGCATTCTGCTTCGGCGCCAGTCAATGTCACCCTTATGGGAGTATCTCTCCCTTACAGCTGGAAAAAGTCAGCTCCATAAGGTTGTAGTTCCCGTCTTACTACCAAGTGCTCTATCAATACCAGCATCTCTGGCCAGGGATCCCAACTGCCTGGCTTCTCTTTCGTCCACATCATAGGTTTCAGCCTCACTATCAAAGTATTGGAGCAACCAACAAAGAAGCAGCTTACCTTCATTGCGGGTAATGTCCCTTCTCGTGAGGCGCAGTTCCGTTAGAGAGAAAGGTTGGACAAGATCTTCATTGTCATCTGCTTGAGAGCGGCCTGCTTTCCTGTCTGCTTGAGAAGGGCCTGCTCCTCCATCTTTTTTTTTTTTTTTAGAAGGGTCTGCTCCATCACTCTCTTCCTGGTCTCCTTTGATTAAGTCTTTTAAAATCTTTTCTAAATCAGGGTCCTTTACTGTTAAACGTGTTCTTGTGGTTTCGGATGGCTGTTTTTTTGCTTTGCTCTTGGTCACCGGATTAACTTTAACTTTTGCTCATTTGGATTGAGTGGCCTTGGTCTTTGCAGCAGCAGCAGTAGTGACAGCAGCCTTGCCTGTGGGGAAGTGGCAGTGAGTGGAACAACATCTCTCTCTATGCATTCACAATAGATTATAAGCATTCAGCAGAAGCATCCCTACTGAAACAATGCTATTCAGATCAAGAGCTGGGAGATTCAGCCTGAAAGAAAATGGAGAGATAAAACTCAACCTGCTTCTGCCATTACCAACACAGACCTTTCTGTTCACATGAGGATTTGTACTATACACATACAGTGCCACCATACAGATCAATATCAAAACCCCTGTAATCATTAGACAGGGGTTTTCACGGTTGATTATGGCTATAGTCCTGTCAATAAACCATAGAACAATAACAAGAGCAGCTCCACAGAGCAGTATGATCCCAGCTGCATACCACATGTATGATTGCACGTTGGGAAAAAGGTCCAGCAGAAACATTCCCGAAGGTGTCTGTCCGGTTTTCCACCCTTCATTATATTCAGCAGAAGTGTTGCCCATAGCTATCTGAGGGATTCCTCCCATCAGAGGTGGAGTTTTAAACATTCTCAGATTAGTGAGAATTTATAGCCTGGGCTTAAGATACAGCCCCACGTTGGGCACCAATAAATTGTTGTCACGGTTTAATTCAGGATCAGCAACTGAACCAGCGACGATAATGCTCTCGATCCCCTCCCCCTCCCACCCAGGTAGGGAAGGAGAGAGAGAATAGAAGGAAAGAGACTTCCCAGATTGAAAACTAAACTAGACAGCTTTAATTAAATACTAACGATGAAAGAAAATATGTACAGTTATATACAAGTATGTGCAGGAATGTGCAAAACCCCTATTGCCTCCCCCCACCGCCAGAAACTCCCACGGCATTCTCCTTAGCTGTGAACAGTCCCGAAAATGGCCGGGACTGCTGCCGGAGATAGCGGCAGAGTAGACAGGATCTGACGGTAGAGTTATGAGGGTCAGGAATGCACGAGCCTAGGGATCAACAGTGATGGATAGATGGAGTCCTCCCTGGATGCCAGCCATGGACTGAAGAGAAGGGAAGAAAAAGCAAGAAGGAAGTTGACTTCTATGATCTCTGACCTTACACTGAGCTTACGTAGATATATGGAATGGAATACTCTGGTCAATTTTGCTGTCTGTCTAGTCCACTCCTCCCTATGGGAGGGCTGCAGATACGACTCTTCTGCTCCGGTAGCATCTGAAGCCGCAGGTTCAACAAGTAGAGAAAAGTGAACTTGGTGTCTCAGCAGTAACATAAACATTCCAGTGTGTCAAGGTTTGACTCAAAATCAAAAAATAAACCAGAGACAACAAGCTCTCGATCCCCTCCCCCTCCCACCCAGGTAGGGAAGGAGAGAGAGAATTAGGAGAGAGACTTAGCTGGATTGAAAACTAAATTAGACAGCTTTAATTATATGTACAATTATATACAAGTATTTTCAGGAATGTGCAAAAGCTTCTTGCCTCCCCCCACCCCCAGCAGCTCTCCCGGCACTCTCCTTAGCTGTGAGCAGTCCCGAAAACTCTTGGACCGCAGTCTGAGATAACAGCAGAGCAGACAGGGCTCTGGGGAGGGTTATGAGGGTCAGGGCTGAGCCACGGTAGGGGTAGGTCAGGTTCGAGACCATCTAAGGAACCTGAAGGTGCATGAGTCCATGGGACCTGATGAGATCCATCCGCAGCTCCTGAGGGAACTGGCAGATGAAGTTGCTAAGCCACTATCCATCATATTTGAGAAATCGTGGCAGTCTGGTGAAGTTCCTACTGACTGGAAAAAGGGAAACATAACCCCCATTTTTAAAAACGGGAAAAAAAGAAGACCCGGGGAACTACAGGCCAGTCAGTCTCACCTCTGTGCCCAGCAAGATCATGGAGCACATCCTCTTGAAGGCTCTGCTAAGGCACATGGAAAATGTGGAGGTGATTGGTGGCAACCAACATGGCTTCGCTAAAGGCAAATCCTGCCTGACAAATTTGGTGGCCTTCTATGATGGGGTTACCGTGCTGGTGGATAAGGGAAGAGCAACTGATGTCATCTACCTAGACTTGTGCAAAGCATTCAACACAGTCCCACACAATATCCTTGTCTCTAAATTGGAGACACATGGACTTGATGGATGGACCACTCGGTGGATAAGGAATTGGCTGGCTAGTTGCACTCAAAGAGTTACGGAGAACACCTTGATGTCCAAGTGGAGACCAGCAACAAGTGGCATTCCTCAGGGGTTGGTATTGGGACCAGTGCTGTTTAACATCTTTATGGAGACCTTAACAGATGATAAAACAGCCCCCAGCACCAGGGGGGAATGAGTGCTCTGCCACATGGAACCAATACAATTTAATATCTTTATCAGTGACATAGACAGTGGGATTGAGTGTACCTTCAGCAAGTTTGCAGATGACATCAAGCTGAGTGGTGCAGTTGATTCACCAGAGGGAAGGGATGCCATCCAGAGGGACCTTGACAGGCTTGAGAGGTGGGCCCATGCCAACCTCATGAGGTACAACAAGGCCAAGTGCAAGCTGGGTGTAGAATGGATTGAGAGCAGCCTTGAGGAGAAGGACTTGGGGGTGTTGGCTGATGAGAAGCTCAACACAAGACAGCAATATGTACTTGCAGCCCAGAAAGCATCAAAAGAAGCATGGCTAGCAGGTCAAGGGAGGTGATTCTCCCCCTCTACTCCACTCTCTTGAGACCCCACCAGGAGTACTGTGTCCGATTCTGGGGCCCCCAACACAGGAAGGACATGGAGCTGTTGGAGGAAATCCAGAGGAGGTCCATGAAGATGATCAGAGGACTGGAGCACATCTCCTATGAAGACAGGCTGAGAGAGTTGGGGTTGTTCATCCTGGAGAAGAGAAGGCTCCGGGGAGACCTTATAGCGGTCTTTCATTACCTGAAGGGGGCCTACAAGAAAGCTGGAGAGGGACTCTTTATCAGGGAGTGTGCCTATAAGACATGGGGTAATGACTTTAAACTGAAAGAGGGAAGATTTAGGTAATACATTAGGAATATATACTTTAGCGTGAGGGTGGTGAGACACTGGAACAGGTTGCCCAGGGACGTTTTGGATGCCCCCTCCCTGGAAGTGTTCAAGGACAAGTTGGATGGGGCTTTGAGCAACCTGGTCTAGTGGGAGGTGTCCCTACCCATGCAGGGGGGGTTGGAACTACATAATTTTTAAGGTCCCTTCCAACCAAAACCATCCTATGATTCATTACCATGTACAAATGGTTTGCATTTTTAAAGGACAGCTATACAAATGTTTTAGAGGACACATACTTTTTGAACTCCACTTCTATACAAATAAGCATAAATAGGTACTAACTACATAAAAACATGCAACTGGAATAGTTGCTGTGTTAGAAAAAATATTCTTAATAACTTCCTAATTCTTCTTTTCTTTTCCTAAAATTCTTCTGTGTGTTCAGGAAATCATAAGTATTTCCTTATCTTATTTGCTGAGTTCTATATACAAAAGCACCTATTCTAAATGAGACAACACAGAAAATATCCAGTCCACATCAGCTGAGCTAGAAATTGCAAAAAAATAAGCACGGTCACACAAAACTCTAGTCATCCCCAGACATTTGAGAAAATAGCTCTACAAATAGTTTGACGGTCCCAAATCCCTTTGCTGTGGGAATACTAGCTGAGTGAGTCCACATACTGAAAAGCTGTGGAGCTTCTTGTTAATAAACAGTAATCTGTAAAGACCCATGAGTGCTTAAGAAAGAACTAAAGTTGCTGGGAGATGTGTCCCAGTTCTCCAGCAGGATCTTTTGTTTTTCACAGGAGCCTAAAACTTCACTATCAGCTCCTCTTTCTCAATGCATGGTAGAAGCATGTGGTTAGTAATTGACCTATTAGTTTGCTCCCCAACAGTTTCAGCAGCACTGTCAGAACCATCTTTCAGCTAATTGCAGAAGATTGCTACAATCTAACTCTAACTCTCCATGTTAGCTCTGCAATTAGCAACCGTACTAGTGCCAGTGGGCCTAAGAGAAAATATCTGACCATTTGAGAGTGGTTCACTTTCCATGTCTGTACAACTTTTGGCCTTTTGCTGAGCCTGGTGAACAGGATAACAATATAGAGTCTGTTTTGATATGATCGTGACATTAAAGCAAGTCAGACATTTTAATATTTGAGATCAAAAAGAAAAATATTACTTTCGCAGTCTTTTGACTGAGTATACACCTGGGAAAAGTGCACATTAATCGCATTAAAAATCAAAATGTATCCCTCCCAAAACTTTCTTGTCTGAATATTGTTGCAATGCCTTCTACAGAGGGGGTTACCATGTATTTAATATGGACCAGTCTATCACACGTTAATCGCTGTTAACCAGGAGGAGATTCCATTCCTAGCTTTGAAATAAATGGCATACATTTTTTAGGCACAAGTCCATTACATGGAAACCACTCTCTTTGATCTGTATTTATCAATCTAAGAGAGGCTCTTTTTTGCCTTAAGTGTCATCCACCTGTGAAAGTTTAACTTTCATAAATATAAGTGCAAACTCAGTCACAGTATTTCATCTCAAGACTCTTCAATATAGATAATTATTTACATACAAGAAGTTTTTCCAAACTTCTGCCCAAGTGAATGAAAGATTTGCCAAAATTCATACATGCTTTTGACTTGTTCTGTGATTCTTCCAAGCTGATTAATTAGCAATGATTAATTTTGATTAGTAGGCATAACTGGACCTGGACAAATATTTTCCATTGAATCCTTTTAACTGGAAAAAAAATAGGCATAGTGACATCATGTTTTGTGAATTTTTGCCAACTTCCTTGTTTTGAATTAAAGCCTAAAATATTTCAGATTGAGCCTTTTTTCTTATGCCATCATTGTAAATAAGATGTTCCAGTGAAGTGATTCCATTTCCAATTATATTCTATTTAGAAATTAACAGTATAAACCGTAAATTGTGGAAGCTAATAAAAATATCATGACACAAAAATTGTTATTCTGCTTTGGACAAAAATATGAAAAAAATACTTTGCTTTTACCTGAAAGAAAAATAATTACTAGAGAGTCAAAACTATCTGCTGTTTTCCTAGTTACAGACATAACTGATTTTTACAATGAATTTTCACTGTTTCCTTATATACATTTATGAACAAAAAGTTTATTCAAAGTGAGGAGGTAAGGTAAATTAGAGAAACAAGTGTGGGTTTAAAATAAAACATATATGTGAGGCTCTTTCTTCCTTCAGTAGACTTCTTTCCCTCTATTTGGTTTTCAGTGAAATTAGTGTAATTTTCAAATGATGAATATAATATATGCCTGTGAATTAGAGACTTAAGGGTTAAATTTGCTAAACATATATGATGCTGAATAGTAGAATCTGTTAATGTTTGTTAGAGGCATTGTGTTGAATTAGGACGTCTCACCTGAGAGCCCAAGAAACAGGATCCAGATGAGGCTGTGTTTGTCTGTGCCTGTCCATGCCTGCTACATCAACCTGCCAGAATGATGGACTCAACCAGCCAGAATAAGGAACAACATGACCCAGCACAGCGAAGAAGACTACGAGCCTTCCTCCAAGAGACCCCTGCCCACAACCACCGGATAACACTGTGCGTGCGCAAGTGGGAGGAACAATATTATAATGGATTCTTAGAATATTATAATGAGTTTCTAGAAATAGTTTGCATAACCCAGCCTATTCCTTTGTGCAGTAATGTATATGCATATTCTAAAGTGAATAAATATGTACTGCCCTTGTCCATTGGTGTGCATGTTTGGAGGAGCGATCCCCCGCGCACCCAGCGCTGCAATAAAGAATACCTGCTTTATAGCTTCATAGGGCTATAGAGTCTTTTTCCTTGCATCAGTTTCGTGACCGAGATGGGACCCTCTCTGTCCAACTGCAGGACCTGCTGAGGACGGGACTCCCTAGAGTACCCCCCAGTGTACTCCTCAAGTCATTCAGATCACTGCAGGGACAGACAAGGACCATCTCAACAGACAAGGTATTCTTTCTCTTTTTATATTCTGTAACTGTAACAGTAACTGTAGAACCGGCTAGGGCAGTAACCCATAAGTTGTAGGAGACGTCCTTCACGGGGGCAGGGTGCAGGAGTCCGGAGTCCCAGAATACCCATCTGATAACAGCAATCCAGGACTGTGGGTAGAGTCCCACCTTAGGCCCTTTGGGGTATATTCTGGACTTGTGTGTTTGTAAAGTGTCAACTTGAGAATTTTATAAGTTGCTCAGCAGGGGCTGCTCACCCCTTTCCTGATGTTATTTGATATTGGTAAACTGACTATGCCTGAATGTGGTCTGGAATTTGGAACTGTGATTGGGATAAGTTTTTTTGAGTTGTTTTAACTTATTGTTTACTGTTATTATTTTTTTTGTTTTTTTGTTGGGTGTGTTGAAATGAAGGTGGTGAATTTTGCATATTATCTGACATTTATCTGCAAGCCTAGTCTTTTTGCCGTAACTGAAGGAGGCTTACTCCTGAACAAGAAAAACAATTAGAAATCCAGAATGGGTCAGTCACAGAGTGAAGGAATTTTGAAAAAGAGTCTGCTAGGCTCATTATAGCTCATTGGAAAGATATAGGCAGACTTCCAAGAGGGAGCATAAATCAGAAAACTCTAATTAAATAATGTCAAAAGCAATGGCTGTACCCATGGTAGCCGCTTTAGAACAACAGAGGCTATAGAGCCTTAAGGGACCCTGGTAAAAATATAAGAACCAATCAGCCTGGAGGTATATCAAGGGATCAGTGTGCCTTTTGTAAAGGAAAGGGACACTGGAAACAAAATTGTCCTGAGTTACAACCAAGGCAGATTTTAGCTGCCACCGAGGAGGAGGATTGACAAGGACCTGGGGAATCTACCCTAGCAGATCCACTGCTTATAGTAAAGCTAGGGAGAAAGGAACAAGAAGTGGAATTTCTAATAGACACAAGGGCTTCTTTTTCAGTATTAAATCAAGAATTAGTACCTAAAGACCAAGATTTTATCACTGTAGTGGGTCCTACTGGCCAACATGAAAAAGCATTTTTTTTAAACCTCTCAAATATAAACTAGGAAAGGAAATTGGAATACACAGATTTCTATATATGCCTGGGTCTCCAAAGTCCCTATTGGGATGAGACTTGTTAGAACAATTGGAAGCAAACATTAAATTTGATAAAGGAAAAATTGAATTGGTAGTTGGAGAAAATCAATTAATTGAACTCTTAAGTTTGGCCTTGATACATACTCAGACTAAGTCTAATGTACCCAAAGAAATAATGGACCAGGTATACCCTGGAGTATGGGCATCTGAAGCACCTGGGAGAGACAAAAATGCTGCCCCAGTAATCATAGGACTAAAGGCTGGGACACAACCAGTAAGAATCAAGCAGTATCCCTTGAAATTGGAGGATTGGGAAGGGATAAAAGAGGTAATAGAGAGGTTTGTAAAATATGGATTGTTGGTGGAATGTGAATCTGAATATAACACACCCATCTTGCCCATTAGAAAACCTGATGGTAACTATAGATTGGTACAGGACTTGAGAGCTATAAATAAGATCACTGAGGATATACATCCTGTAGTAGCCAATCCATATACACTGTTAACTAAGTTAAGGGATGAGTTAGTTTGGTTTACCATGCAGGACCTAAAGGATGCATTTTTCTGCCTACCTTTGGCCCCCAAAAGTCAGCCTCTGTTTGCCTTTGAATGGGAAAATCCAGATACTGGAAGAAAGTCTCAGCTAACCTGGACTGTGCTACATCAAGGGTTCAAAAAGAGCCCTACCATTTTTGGAAATCAGCTAGCAAAAGACCTTGAGACTTGGGAGCCCCCAGACCCTTAAGGGGTCTTGCTCCAGTATGTGGATGACTTATTGCTTGCCACTAGAACGAAGGAAAAATGTATAAGCTGGACTGTGAGTCTTTTGAACTTTTTGGGCCTTAATGGGTATCAAGTCTCTCCACAGAAAGCACAGTTAATCCAACAGCAAGTCATCTACCTGGGATATGAGATCTCTGGAGGACAGTGAACGCTGGGAATGGAGCGAAAAGAGGCCATTTGTCAGACACCCCTACCACAGACGGTAAAAGAACTATGGACCTTTTTGGAGATGACAGGTTGGTCTCACCTTTGGATTTATAATTATGGACTTTTAGTAAAGCCACTATATGAGTTGATAAAAAGGAATCAGTCCACAATAACATGGACGGGCGACACACAAAGGGCCTTTCAGCAATTCAAACAGGAATTAATGAAAGCCCCTGCCTTAGGGCTGCCAGATGTCTCAAAGCCCTTTTGGCTATTTTTCCATGAGAAACAGGGAATAGGCCTGGGGGTACTAGCACAACACCTTGGTCCCTACAAGAGAGCCGTGGCATACTTCTCCAAGCAATTGGATGAAGTATGGCCTAGCTGACTGAGCAGTAGCTGCAGTTGTCCTTAACTTCCAAGAGACTCGGAAATTCACTATGGGACAGAAAATAACTGTGCTAGTCTCCCATGCAGTCTCTGCAGTGCTCGAACAGAAGGGGGGGCATTGGCTGTCACCACAATGGTTTCTTAAATACCAGGCAATCCTGGTGGAGCAGGATGATATTGAAATTGTAGTGACTAATATTGTCAACCCAGCCTCTTTTCTTAGTGGCACTCCTGGAGAACCTGTGACACACGATTGTCTTGAGACTATTGAGGCAGTGTATTCGAGTTGGCCTGACTTGAAAGAAGAACCCCTGGACAATGCAGAGGACTTCTGGTATACTGACAGGAGCAGCTTCCTTCGGCAAGGGACATGTAAGGCCGGATATACAGCGACTACCATTGACTGGGTAATAGAATCCAATGCCTTAGCTCCAGGTACTTCAGCTCAGAAGATCATTGCCTCCACTGGAGCTTTAGAATTGGCAAAAGGGAAGAAAATTAGCATTTGGACTGACTCTAAGTATGCATTTGGTGTAGTTCATGCCTGTGGAGCTGTATGGAAGGAGCGTGGACTACTAACTGCTCAAGGGAAATGAATAAAAAATGCTGAGGAGATCCTAAAACTTTTGGATGCCATACAACTGCCCAAAAGACTGGCAATTATGCACTGTAAGGCCCACCAGAAAGGGAATACAGACCAGGAGCTTGGAAACATGATGGCTGACCAGGAGGCATGACAGATAGCCGAAGCAGGGCACGTTGGGGTTGCCACTTTGGTCCCAGATGGTAAAATCCAAACTGATATAGAGCCTAAGTATTCAAAAGACTATCTAAAACTGATAGAGGATTTGGAGGGAAAAATTTCAGAAGATGGGTGGGTTAGAACAGCAGATGGACAATTAATAGTGCCTTTTGCCTTATTGTGGGCCTTAGTACAGGCAGAATATAGAAAGACTCATTGGGGAGTTGAGGCCTTGTATAAATCTTTGAACAAACAAATAATAGCCCAGAACCTGTACACCACTGTGAAGCAAGTCTCACAGCAATGTGAGATATGCTTGCAAAATAACCCCAAAAACAATTCTTGTGTGCAGTTGGGGACAATTGGTAGAGGAAATTTTCCAGGGCAACAGTGGCAAATTGATTTCTCAGAACTATCAAGGAAAATGGGGTTTCGATACCTATTGGTATTAACAGACACTTTCAGGTTGGCCAGAGGCAGTCCCATGCAGAATCAACAAAGCAAAAGAGGTAACTAAAATGCTGTTGCATGAAATAATACCACGCTTTGGGGTGCCAGCTGTGATATCCTCGAATAGAGGGCCACATTTTTGTGCTAAAGTAGTTCAACGAGTGAGCCAGACCTTGGGCATAGACTGGCAACTGCGTACCCCCTATAAGCCCCAAGCGAGTGGTCAGGTGGAGAAAATGAACCACCTAATAAAACAACAGACTGTGAAATTGAGACAGGAAGACAACCTTCCCTGGCCAAAATTTTTACCTTTAGCTTTACTGAGAATAAGGGCTAAACCAAGAACCAAAGAAAATCTAAGCCCATTTGAGATAATGTATGGGCGGCCTTATTCCACTCAGCCCATGGGAAGTAACACCCCAACTAGGCGAAGAGAGCCTATCCCAGTACATTAGTTCTTTATAGAAACAGTTAAAGAAAATAAACCAACAAGTGCCGGGCACCAGATCAAAGGGTTTAGATGAGTCAATTTATAACTTGTTGCCAGGTGATTATGTATATGTTAAGACTTTTACAGGTTCACCGCTGGAAACCGAAGTGGGAAGATCCTTTTCAGGTTTTGCTGACAACCCACACTGCAATCAAGATCGGCAAACAGCCAGCTTGGATTCATTATTCAAGAGTGAAGAAAGCACCAAGAGGTCTATTGTGGTGGTCTGAAGGTTATGGTGGGCATAAATCACGCAGTCATCAGGTCCGTTTGCCTCAGGACGAGGCGATTAGGTCAGCAGCACCTGCAACACTGCTGCCTTCTTCTAATTCAGGCATGTTGATTTTCTATAAACCCACAATTCCCCCTTTTTTGTTTTAACAATAGCCGCTCAAGATGAAGGTGGACACGATCTGGGCTTTGGTGTATTGCAATCGTCAAATGGATGCCTAGATGCAGCCATTCTATAATTCATGCTAACTGCAGGCCTTGTGGCCTGCCCTCCCCTCCTGGATGGCCCTCTTATAATAGAGGAGGCCATCCCTCACATCAAGGTCTGGTATGGCATATGTCTCCACCACCCAACGCCTACTGGGTTGCAGCCAGCAGCGGAGCTTGAGGTTCTTCTTGGTGGCAAACACAGAGGTCAACCCAGTCTTGCCCTTGATGATGGTAGGAGGTGCTTGGCCAGCCCTAGTCCTTCCACCTGCTTCATCCAGTAACAAGTCACTACTGTGGCAAAGCACACACAGATTGCATCAATACAACAGGTTATTCAACAAAACAAAATATTAGCTCTACATAACAAAAGAATTTTGCTCAAAAATAAGACCAAAAGACAAAACAAAAAGTACATAAACTCTTGCTATTACAAATTACGGTGTTGGAGAGAAACCCGATTCATATACCTTTTACAAGGGGGATGAGGTTCCGACACATGGGGCCAACATGTGTCACAAGTCATCCTGCCCAGGATGCATATTTACAGTAGGACGAGGTTGTGACACATGGGGCCAACATGTGCCGCAAGTCGTGCCGCAAGTCATCCCGCCCAGGTCGCATATTATAAAGAGATTAACCGTAAAAGAAAGATAAAGGAGATTCTCATAGGCAAGTTTCACACGCTGATACAAAAAGAACTGTTACAATTCACTATAGTCCAAGTCTTCTGCTAATAAGAACAGATATGGATGATCCCTACAGTACATCGTTTACTCCTTCACATGGCTTAGGTCTCTGGCAAGGAGGTCTCATCTTGATCTGCAGGAGATTCCTCTTGGGGATTGGGTTCTGGAGTTTGTTGCTCCAGCTCATGGTAGAGTTTCACATTCTTTGCTGGCAGCCAACGAGGTCCTGAGGGAAGAACACATGCATACCCTCTCCCCCAAGTTATTAACTCTACTGGACCATTCCATTCAGGATTCCCTGGTTCACGATACCAGACTTTGGGCCCAGCAGCAAAATTTGGAGTGTGCCCAAATTGATGCTCAGCCGCTGATGTCAGCAGACATGTGCCAGAACGATTAAAAAAATTAAGTACATATGTGGCTTTATCTAACTGCTCCTGTGGTGAAAGGGGATTCCCCCTTTTTT
Source organism: Hemiprocne comata (assembly GCA_020745705.1). Taxonomy (NCBI): domain Eukaryota; kingdom Metazoa; phylum Chordata; class Aves; order Apodiformes; family Apodidae; genus Hemiprocne; species Hemiprocne comata. The sequence goes on along the minus strand of CM036615.1, from coordinate 7,419,704 downwards.
GTTTTAACAACATAGTTTTCAAGGTGCTGTGGGTACGTTCAACAATAGCCTGGCCTGTTGGGGAGTGGGGAATGCCTGTTACATGGGACACCCCCCCATTGCTGTAAAAAAATATTGTATGGGTTGAGAGACATAAGCAGGACCATTGTCCGTCTTGATTTTATAAGGCACCCCTAAAAACCTCCTTAAAGAAAGAGCCAGCTAGCTGTTGTACAATACCCACCACATATAAAGAATCTGCAACAATATTCAAAGGCTCTGAGGGAAAAAAGGGGAAAGGCATGGAGCACATCAAACAGTTCCACCACTTGAGTGGGACCTTCCACTGTAATTAGTGATGATTGCCAATCCTTACCTGTTTCTGGTCGCCAAACCACCACAGCCTCATGTGATCGCCCTGAGCCATCAACAAACACTGTACGGGCACCTTCCAGCGGTATCACAGACTCCAATATATGGGGCTGCAAAGGCAGATCTGACAAAGAATGTAGCAACTTGTGCCATGGGAAAGAAAATTTACAAATGTTTAAAAAATCAGCAAGGGCAGCTTGCAATGACAGTGATTCATGTAACAATGTGTCAAAGACCTCCTTAGTCATGCAGACCAAGTAAAGTATTTATGGAGGTAGCAATACAGAGACTTTGAGGGAAAAATGTACCAGCATACAGCCACCAACCCAAATATTTCCAGGGAGCTTCCTTTTAGATTTTTTCAGGTGCCAATTGCAAACCATAAGTTTCCAGAGAGTGCTTCAACTGAGTCAGCACCTGTAGCAAATCTGCTTGCTGTTTAGCAGTCAACAGTATATCATCCATATAGTGATAAATTGTTACTTGTGGGAATTTTGCCCTAATGGGAGAAATGGCACCACACAACACAATTAAGAGAAAAAAAGTTGTGAAGTTTACTGTTTGAGTCAGCCCTATTCAAAACAAACAAACTTATTCCAGCAAAATGTTATTGGTTTCCTTGGCTATAGAGGCCCTCTGGAAAAGAACAAAAACCCCACAAAAATCCCAGTGCAATTTTAAATTGTGACGCACTTTGGGGGTTAGATTTTCCTCACAGAACACGGCAAACACATTTTTTCGCACCAAGTTAAAATCAGAGTGCACATTTTAAAGAAAGCTGGGTTTCTGTGCTCTAAAGAGGCGTACATGTTTCCTGATTTGTCATGAAGCTTTTGTCAGTGTTAATGGAAGGCACTGAAAAAGCAAAATGTGCACAGTCATCAGGATGCAACAATATGGTGAAAAAGCAATCCTTAAGATCAAGCACATATCAAGGCCACTCTGCAGGAATAATAAATTTTGGCACAATGGGTTAGTGAACAGAGTCATGTGCCACTGAGACAATAAATCTCTCCCCCATGAAGTACATGGAAGGGGGAGAACATATGGTTTCAACACAGCTTCCTTTTTCTCTGGACCTTCCACCAGAAGCGTAAAAGGACTCTGAAGTGGGATCTGAGTTCCTCCTATGCCTGTAGCTGCTACTTGAACCCATGCCAAAGGCCAGTCACGAGGCAAATCACGCTGATTTATGATCAAGACATCGGCACCGGTGTCTACCATCCCGACCAAAGGTCGGCCTTTTATAAGGACAGTTAGAAGTGGTCGTCCAGCAGTCACCTGTTGGGTCCAAAATATCTGTGGATTACAAGTACTCCCAAAACCTCCTTGTCCTCGCTTGCAATCAGCAGCAGCGGGGACAGAAAAAGCAATAACAAAAGCTGCGTCGCTGACTGACCAGAGGGAACAGTACAAGGTGGTTGTTAAAAAAGGCCCACGGCGGCGGCTGGGCGCTGGTGCTCGAGAGGGCAAGGGGGGGGGGGGAAGGCGTTTTTCTGCAGCCACCAGTCTCTTTCTCAGGCTGGGGGTGCAGGACTGCATGTCAGCTGACATTTACGATTTTTTTTTCTGACCGCCCCCCTGGTCAGACATTCCTTTTTAAATTTGATCCTGTTTTCTACAACCAAAACAGTTCAAACCCACTCTGCCTACCGTAAGCTGCTGAGCAAGGGCCTCAGCCAGCATAGATACCTTAAGCGACTCTGAGCCCACATTCTGACACACCTTTAACAGCTCAGCAATCGACTTAGCAGAGCGCCTAATCGGGGCGCCTAATCGGGGTGATTGCCTCCTGGCAGTCTGCACTTGCATTTCCAAAAGCCAGCTGAAAAAACACACGCGCCGCATCCTCATTCTCTACCTGCCTTGAAATAGCCATCTGAAGCCAATCTATGAAAGAAACATAGGCCTCCTGCGACCCCTGTCTAATAGAGACAAAAGGCGGTTCCTGCTGCCCTGCCCCGGGAACCTTACGCAAGGTCTTTAACGCTAGGTTCGCAGCCTGCTGGAACGCCGCCCGCGGCATTCCTGCTTGTGCCTGGGGAATAGCCCTTGCATTCAGTCCTAACAGTTCATTCTCATCGATTCCCGAACTAGCTGCAATGCCATCCATGACCCGCACCGCAAACAACTCCTGACATTCAGCCCACCAAACAGCACACTGAAGCGCAAAGCATGCCTGTGGGGGTTGTTGCGCCAAGCGCGGGCATAGAGGAGCAGAGGCATCATGAAAGGGATCAGAACCTGGAGAGGCGTCAGCTGAAGGGCCTGCCTCTACCGTCATTTCAGGGCTCGGGGATGCAGCAACTGGGGCACCCGCCTCATCCTTGGTCTTAGCTGGAGCGGGGGTCTTAGCTGCCCGTTGACTTTCGAGCTGACGCATTAGCTGCAACATTTGCCGCCACGTGGCTAATACTCCCTCGGCCATCTGGTCCCCTCTCATCGGTATATCAATGGCCTCAGTCAATTCCCAATTACCCTCCTGCATTGCTTGCTGCTTCATTTGTTGCCAGAATTTTAAAGGATTATGTGGGCGTACCACAATATGTGCCGGAGGTAATTGAATGTCCTGGCCCTTAGGATGACAGGCAGGACCTCCCAAAGACATTTCACCCATGGCTTTCGTGATATCAAAGTCTTTCTGTTGTCCTATATCTAGAGCTCCCACAACTGAGTCAAAGCCTGCGTTTGAATCAGAGGGAGGGAGGGAGAGAGAGAGGGCCAATCAGGCTCAGGTTTCGGTCCGCATGGTGTGGACTCATGTACCATATGGGTGTCTGTAGGACCTTGTATTAATTCCAAGGGGGTCTTATACGATCGTGCATTAGTGTCCATAGGAGACTTATACTATTGTTTCTCAGGAGGCACTACCCGAGGACCCTCTTCCACTTCAAAGTTATTAATTTTTTTCTCCCTTCCCCCTGCCGCCTCTCCCATAGTGAGAGGTGCATGGCTTGAGGTTGATAACCCCCTTGTAGGAGAAGAAGCAGTATCACTTGCAGTGGGGGATGATTTTTCAGGAGCCTTCTTAAGCGTTTTTAATCTCATATAATAAGCACCATGTGGTAAGAAGAGTTACAGCGTCCTTCTGCCCCCAAGTAGCCTGATCAAACAGTTTATCACCCACTTCCTTCCATGCCCCCACACTAAAAGCAGTTACTGTACTGGAGTCATACCCTTCCTCTTTACTCCATAGCAGCATTTTTCAGAAGAGCAGTTCATCCAACTTTACTCCTCGTTTTTTTCAATACCAACTTCCACATCTCAAGGACAACAGAGTCCTCTTTACTCAGTGGGCTCCCCATAGTCCCTAGCGGCTCACCTTAAATATCAGTTGCCAGCAACACAGCTCTCCAGGCTGTCCCCTTTTACAGCTCTCAGGCTGCCACAGCTCTCCGCGCTGTCCTCTTTTACAGCTCTCAGGCTGCCACAGCTCTCCACACTGTCCTCGACTACGCTGGGTTTCGTCGGCTCTCCACGCCAATCACGTCGGGGTCACCATTTGTGTTGGGCAGAAGGTTATGGTGGGCATAAATCACGCAGTCATCAGGTCTGTTAGAAAGCAGGAGCAGAAGCCGCTTTATTTCTTGTCTCTCTACATTTATACTGTGTCCCTCAGATTATACAATAATGCTATTCTTTAACCTACTGTTCATGCACATCTATCTTGAGTCTGGAACACTTCTCTGAATCCCCAGCCGGTGCCTCTCAATTCTTGCTACAACATTTTATTTTCCCACTGCTTCTTGAGATAACGGCCATGGGACACCAGCTTGTTTACTGATCCCACGGTTTGCCTCAGGACGAGGCGATTAGGTCAGCAGCACCTGCAACACTGCTGCCTTCTTCTAATTCAGGCATGCTGATTTTCTATAAACCCACAATCTATGGACCTCAGCTGTTGAGGGTCCCTTGAAAATGAGAGTACAGAAGGTCCGACAATGAAGACAGTAATATTACTATCTGCAATTGTAGGGTTTGTATATGCTTGGAATCATATAATCTAGGTGCAAAAGAATTTGCACAGTAACAGAAAAAAGGGGGATTTAATTAGAGACTTAAGGTTTAAATTTGCTAAACATATATGATGCTGAATAGTAGAATCTGTTAATGTTTGTTGGAGGCATTGTGTTGAATTAGGACGTGTCTCACCTGAGAGCCCAAGAAACAGGATCCAGATGAGGCTGTGTTTGTCTGTGCCTGTCCATGCCTGCTACATCAACCTGCCAGAATGATGGACTCAACCAGCCAGAATAAGGAACAACATGACCTAGCACAGCGAAGAAGACTACGAGCCTTCCTCCAAGAGACCCCTGCCCACAACCACCGGATAACACTGTGCGTGCGCAAGTGGGAGGAACAATATTATAATGGATTCTTAGAATATTATAATGAGTTTCTAGAAATAGTTTGCATAACCCAGCCTATTCCTTTGTGCAGTAATGTATATGCATATTCTAAAGTGAATAAATATGTACTGCCCTTGTCCATTGGTGTGCATGTTTGGAGAAGCGATCCCCCACGCACCCAGCGCTGCAATAAAGAATACCTGCTTTATAGCTTCACGGGGCTATAGAGTCTTTTTCCTCGTGTCACCTGGACCAAAACTCCTTATTTATATGAAGCAACTGTGTAAAACGTACACTGTTACATGCAGATACATAAACAGCCACTTCCACACTTGTACACACAAAGAAATCATTTAGTAGCAAAAAGAATTTTCATTTTTAATAACATAGAAAGCTTCCATTCTAAGTAGAGGTAAATCTTCTGTTTAGAATACAAAACTAAAAAATGCACCTAAGCATGTACTCTTTTGCCATTCATACCTATGTGTATAACAGTGCGTTTCCCTTGTAATTGGTCATATCAGATATGAGATTCTAGTAAAAATGTTTCATAATATTTTAACCAAATAATGTACATTATCATCACCAAAAGCACCTATTAAATTTATGAAATAGATTTAGAAAAAAATATTTTTAAAAGACAGTACTTTAAATGAAATTTTTGAATGATAGTTCATATCAATTGTTTTAATATTTATATTGTTTTAAAAATCAAAATTTTAGTCCTGATCTGCCAAAAAGATTTTTTTCAGTTTTTAAAAAAGTGTTCAAAATGCAGATCAATCTATTATTTTTGACTGCCACAAAATTGTATGCCACTTAATTACATAACACCTGTGAAGAATAACAAGGAATCTAAAGAAGTGCCTATAGAAATGCATTCTCGTACTCACTTCTAAACACTATTAAAAAAGTAACATTACAGTATAACACTAGATGTATTTCTTAGACAATGAAGCTTATCTCTTTAGATTTGTTCCTTGAAGGGCTGTGTCCTGGTTTGAGCCAGGATGAAGCTAATTTTCCTTTTACTGATTTTTTTTCCCTTCAGTAAGCTTTCTTTTAACTAGCAACAAATGTTCCAGCTTGTGGACTGATAATACTGGAATGTTTATGTTTCTGCTGAGACTCCAAGGTTGCTTCTTAGCTCTGCTGCTACAGAGGCTACTGGGGCAGGAGAGTCATATCTGTGACACCCCCCCCGTAGGGGAGCTGGACTAGACAGACAGCAAAATTGACCAAAGGTATCCCATTCCATATATCTACGTAAGCTCCGAGGAAGGTCAGAGATCACAGAAGACAACTTCCTTCCTGCTTCTTCTTCCCTTCTCTTCTCTCTATGGCTGGCGTCCGGGGAGGACTCCATCTATCCATCACCTTCGACCCCAGGCTCATGCATCCCTAACCCTCATAACTCTCCCCTCAGCCCCTGTCTGCTCTGCTGTTATCTCAGACAGCGGTCCAAGACTTTTCGGGACTGTTCACAGCTAAGGAGAGTGCTGGGGGAGTTGCTGGGGGTGGGGAGAGGCAAGAGGCTTTTGCACATTTCTGAACATACTTGTATATAATTGTACATATAATTAAAGCTGTCTAGTTTAGTTTTCAATCCAGCAAAGTCTCTCTCCTTAATTCTCTCTCTCCTTCCCTGCCTGGGAGGGAGGGGATTGAGAGCATTGTTGTCCCTGGTTTAATTGCCGATCCTGAGTCAAACTGTGACAGGCTGTAACAGAATAGTACGCATGTAACAGTCAAGTTTGTTCCATGTGAACAAATTTGAATGAATATGTGTAGGGTTTTTTTACTAGCACGGGTTTTTGAGGGTCCCCAGTTTTGCAAGGTGACATCATCTTATATAGAATCCTGTCACAGTTAATCACTGGGCTGGCAATTAAATGACTGACAGATGCTCTCTATTAACCCCTCTCCCTTCCCAGAAAGGGAAAAGAGAATAATGGAGAGAGACTTAAAGTTGGAAACTGAACTACACAGCATTAATGAAACAGTAATGATGAAAAAAGAAATAATGCAAATATAGAAAATGCAAATAAAGAAATAATACAAATATATACAAAGCCAATATCATGTGTGTGTCCCCCATAATGCTCACGTCACCACCGAGGCTGCAGGACGGGCCTTGAGAAAGTCCTGGACTTGACTTCTGGAGTCAGTGGCAGACGGGAGCTGGATGCAGGAATGCATGGATTCAGGTTTAGATTTTGAAGAAATTACTGCAAAGAGTGAAAGCTTTTCTAAAGATTTTAGATAAGGCATCCATTAACTTTGACTACATTTTTACTCTCTCCTGCAAATTATTACCTAAATTTGTTCTTTAGTAAACCAACTGACAGTCTTTGCATTGGTGACTTGCAGTTCCTATGTGGTGAAACTGCAAGTCATCAATAAATCAACTGAAAAGATTAAGAATGTTAAGAGAACTTCTAGTGACATGACAAGCTGTGCTGGTTTTCTCTGGGATAGAGTTAATTTTCTCCAGAGTAGCTAGTATGGGACTATGTTTTGGATTTGTGCTGAAAACAGTGTTCATAGCACAGGGATGTTTTAGTTATTGCTGAGCAGTGCTTACACAGAGTCAAGGCCTTTCCCACTTCTCACCCCACCAGTGAGTAGGCTGGGGGTGCACAAGAAGTTGGGAGGGGACACAGCTGGGAGAGCTGACCCCAATTGACCAAAGGGATATTCCATACCATATGATGTCATACTCTGCATATATGTCTGGCAGAAGAAGAAGGAAGGGGACAACATTCGGAGTGATGGCGACAGTGACAATCAAGGTAAGCCCAGGGGCTCAGTGGGGGTTCCTGAGACCAGGGCATCCCGTGCAGCCACCCAGAACTGCAGCGGAAACCCGGAAGCTCACAGAAGCTCGCCCAGCCAATCAGGCGCGGCAGGGGCATATTCGGAGCAACCGCGGGAGATTTAAACGACTCTAAAGAGCGCAAGCAGGCAAACAGGGGTGAGGCACAGTAGTTTGCTTGAGGCAGTTCGTGAGTGGCAAGGCTCCTTCCTGACCATCGGGGCACAGCTACCAGTGACAACAAACACTACCAGTGTACTTGTGTAAGCTTCTGGAAGTATGGTAGTGATATGCCAAAGAGCTAAATCCCCTGTAGCTGTGTCGCGGACCGAGATGGGTAAAGCCGCGACCCACACCCCCTCCTCAGGGGATCAAGGGCTGAGGACCACTCCCCATCACACTCACAAACAATGCTTAGGAATCAATAGGTTTATAAAAGGCACTGAGGTTTTGGCAAGTCCAATATCAAATGTCATATATATATCAATAACAACACCCAAAAAGACAATAGATAAACCCCCCTTTCCCCCTGCTCCCGTTCCCAGACAGGGATAAGAGGGAAAGCCTGGAGAGAGCCTTTGGGAAATAGAGGAAAATTGAAAAGAGGAGTGGGTGTATGTTATGTGTGAATGTTATTTATGAACGTTAGTAGGAAGTGTCAGAATGTAGTTCGCAAATCTCACCACCGGGGTACGGCCGAAGCCGACCCCTGGTCGGGATCCTCGTCCTTTCCCCTGCGACTCCGGGCAAGCAGGCCGTTTGGTACGTCCACACGCCAACAACCACAGGAAAAGGCGCTCTATAGCTTCATGGCAGCCTCCACAGCGATACACTCACAGCGGCGGCTATATCCATAGTGTTCGCAGTACGCGCCTTTCGGCTCCCCTTCCGGTTCCGGCCCCGCTGTGCCTCCTGGGAGCTGTAGTCTGTGGTCCTGTGCGCATGCACCTGGTACCTCTCTCCTCTTCTCACGAGTGCCGGGGAGTGCATTACCAGGCTGGTCAGTAGATGTCGCTGGATTAAAGGCCATTATAGAGTCCGTCTCTCACAAGCTGCTGGGGTTACTAGTCCACCTATGGTAAAGACCTCTAGCTAGACTGACCTGAAGATGGTAGATATAGCTCTTTAGGTTACCAGTTGCCAGGAGTGTCTGGTGACTCTCCATGAGGCTTGGGCTGATAATCAGTCCTTCTGTAAAAGGTGTGTGGTTGTTGAAGAGCTATGCTGCCAGGTGAAGAAGCTAGAGGAGGAAGTGAACAGGCTACGTAGCATTTGAGCAAACGAGCAAGAGATTGACAGATTATTTTCAGAGACGTTTCGGTCTCAAGACTCTCAAGAATCTCGATCCTTCACCCCAATAGAGAAGCAGGTGGACCCAGAACAAAGCAGGGTACCTTGTCAAGAATCTGCCAATGATAAGGGCTGGAAGCAGGTCACTAAACGTAGGAGGAGGAAGGTTCCTCATGCCTCTGAAAATCCAACAAGCAGGTCTGGCATCTCCTATAACAGGTATGAGGTCCTGGAACTAGAGGGACAGACTACTGATAAGGAGGGAGAAGGTCCTTCTGAGTTAGTAGTGCCTCCCAAAACCAAAACTAAACCAACTGCAGCCCACATTGTGACCTCTACTAAGAGGAAAAGAAGGATAGTGGTAATGAGAGACTCCCTTCTGAAGGGAACAGAGGGCCTGATATGCAGATCAGACCTAACTCACAGGGAAGTCTGCTGTCTCCTGGGGGCTCAAGTAAGGGACATTACTGGTAAACTCCCTACTCTAGTAAGGCCCTCAGATTACTATCTGTTACTTGTTCAAGCAGGCAATGATGAAATAATAAAGAGAAGTCCGAGGGCAATTAAAAGAGTTTTTAAGGCCTTGGGACGTTTGGTTGAAGGATAGGGAGCTCAGGCTGTGATTTCCTAGATCCTTCCATTAACAATGGATGATATTAATAAGACTAGACAAATCGATCTGGTCAATGCATGGCTCTGAGAGTGGTGTAAGCAGAAAAATTTTGGATTCTTGGATCATTTTGGATAATGGGATGATCTACTCAACACCTGGGATGCTAAAATGGGACGGTATGCACCTTTCTCAGAGAGGAAAAAGAGTTCTAGCACAGGAGCTAGCGGGGCTTGTTGGTAGAGCTTTAAACTAGCTTGGAAGGGGGGTAAGGAACAAAACCAGGGTTGCCAATGGTGAGCAATGGGATGGTGTGGCAGAACTTGAGGAACCAAGCACTAATGGGATCCCTCATTCTGCTCTGCAAGGTGTTGGCCACAATGTACCACACCTGAAGTGTTTCTACACTAATGCGCACAGCATGAGGAATAAACAAGATGAGCTTGAAGCCTTGGCCCAGTCCCAGAGATTTGACATTATTGGCATAAGTGAAACCTGGTGGGATGAGTCCTGTGATTGGAGCGCCCTGTTGGATGGGTACAGACTCTTCAGGAGAGATAGGTAGGGCAGAAGAGGCGGGGGAGTGGCTTTGTACATAATGGAAGGGCTAGAGTGTATGGAGCTCACAGTTGGTAATGGCACAGTTGAGAGTCTTTGGGTGAGAATCAAGGGACAAACAAATAATGCAGATGTCATTGTGGGAATATACTATAGACCTCCTGGCCAGGATGAGGATGTGGATGACCTATTCTTTGAGGAACTAAGGGATGCTTACAAGTCAACTGCCCTTGTCCTTATGGGGGACTTCAACTTGCCAGAAATCAACTGGGAGTAACATACAGCTAGCACAACCCAGGCCAGAAGATTTCTAAGCCACCTGGATGACAGCTTTATGGAACAGGTCATAAGGGAGCCAACTCGGAAGAATGCCCTCCTTGATCTGCTGCTTGTCAACAGAGAGGATCTTGTGAGTGAAGTGGAGATTGGAGGTTGTCTTGGCCACAGTGACCACGAGGCGATTGAGTTTAAAATCTCTGTTGACAAGAGGAAAACTGCCAGCAAAACTTCAACACTGGACATGAGGAGAGAAGACTTCAGGTTGCTCAGGGAGCTTCTGAGTCAAGTACCCTGGGAAAATATATTTGCAGGAGCTGGGGTTCATGAGTGCTGGTCACTCTTTAAACATCACCTCCTAAGGACACAGGAGCAGGCAATCCCAAAATGTCGGAAGTCAAGCAGACGAGGCAGAAGACTGGCTTGGCTGACCAGGGATCTGCTCTTGCAGATTAGGCAAAAAAAGGAAGGTGTATGCCCAGTGGAAGCTAGGTCAGGTGACGTGGAAAAAATACAAAGATGCTGCTAACCACTGTAGGGAGAAAATTCGAGAGGCCAAAGCTCAACCGGAGCTGAAACTGGCCAGAACTGTGGGGGACAATAAAAAGAGTTTTTTTCAAATACATTAATGGCAAAAGGCAGTGTAGAAACAACATTGGTCCTTTACAGGATAAGGACAGTCACCTCACCAACAGGGATATAGACAAAGCAGAGGTATTTAATGCATTCTTTGCCTCTGTTTTCAACAATGATGATGGACCAAAGGGGCCTCAGCACCCAGAACTGGAGGACCATGACTGCAACAAGGATCAACTCTTATCTGAACTATGAATCTGCTGCTACAGTTAGATCCCTACAAGTCCATGAGGCCTGATGGGATCCATCCGAGAATCCTCAAAGAGTTGGCTGATGTCATTGCTAGGCCTCTCTCTATGATTTTTGGGAGGTCCTGAAAATCTGGAGAGATTCCAGTTGACTGGAAACTGGTTAATGTTGTTCCAATATTCAAGAAGGGCAAGAAGGAGGACCCTGGAAATGGCTTCACTAGGGGAAAGTCCTGCTTGTCAAACTTAATTTCCTTTTACAACCTGGTTGATCAAGGGAAGCCAGTGGATGTAATATTTCTGGACTTCAGTAAAGCTTTTGATACTGTCTCTCACAGTATTCTCTTGGACAAAATGTCCAGCATGCAGCTGGACAAGCATACCATACGATGGGTGAGCAACTGGCTCACAGGTTGAGCACAAAGAGTGACAGTGAATGGGGTAACATCAGGCTAGCAACCAGTCACTAGTGGGGTCCCGCAGGGCTCCATCCTAGGCCCAGTCTGCTTCAATATCTTCATCAATGACTTGGACACAGGACTCAAAGGAATTCTAAGCAAATTTGTTATTGATGCAAAACTGCGCAGTGGAGAGGGACCTGGGGGTCTTGGTTGATGGCAAACTGAATATGAGCCAGCAGCGTGCCCTAGCAGCCAGGAGGGCCAACCATGTCCTGGGGTGCATCAAGCATAGCGTTGCCAGCCAGTCAAGGGAGGTGATTGTCCCGCTCTACTCTGCACTAGTGCGGCCTCACCTTGAGTACTATGTGCAATTTTGGGCACCACAATATAAAAAAAGACATCAAGCTATTGGGGAGTGTCCAAAGGAGAGCCACGAGGATGGTAAAGGGTCTGGAAGGGATGACTTATGAGGAGAGGCTAAGGTCACTTGGATTATTTAGCTTGGAGAAGAGGAGGCTGAGGGGTGACCTCATTGCAGTCTATGGCTTCTTCATGAGGGGAAGAGATGGGGCAGGTACTGATCTCTTCACTCCTGTGACCAATGACAGGACTTGGGGAAATTGCAGGAAGCTGAATCAGGGGAGGTTTAGGTTAGATAGCAAGAAAAGGTTTTTCACTCAGAGGGTGGCTGAGCACTGGAACAGGCTCCCCAGGGAAGTGGTCACAGCACCAAGCCTGCCTGAGTTCAAAAAGCATTTGGATGATGCTCTCAGGCACATGGTGTGATTCTTGGGGTGCCCTACACAGGGACAGGTGTTGGACTCCATGATCCTGATGGGTCCCTTCCAACTCAGCATATTCTATGATTCTATTATTCCCAATTATGCATTATGCTTTCCTGGAGATGGCTGAAGACCTGCCTACCAATGGGAAGTAGTGAACAAATTCCTTTGTTTGCTTTGCTTGCGTATGCGGCTTTTGCTTTCCCTATTAAACTGTCTTTATCTCAACCCACAAGTTTTCTCACTTGTACCTTTCTGATTCTCTCCCCTATCCCACTCTGGGACAAGTGAGCAGGCAGCTGTGTGGTGCTTAGTTGACAGCTGGGGTTAAACCACGACACAAGCAGATGGCTTTTTTCATTCTCTGACACTCAAAAGATGGTAGTCATGATGCCGCCATTATTTTCCAACAACTCTAAAATGTACTAGGAAAGCCATGCATTTTGCCTTATACAGCTTGCATCACCTCACCTAACCTAACATTCTGTAAGTACATTTTCCTTGAGAAAACAATGCCATCAGTGGACTTCAAGGAACAGTGAATAGTTTTTAGTTTTCAACAGCCAGTTCTTCAAAAGAGCAAATTACTTTGGAGTGCCTTCAATGACTGTACTGAAGAGTTGTAATTTTAACACTTAGTATGTATCCTTCCTACACTTCTTTTTATAAAAAAGCAAGGATATGCAGAGTGAGGTTGTACAAAGTGGATTTTATCTTTTTTGTCCATCTTTTATCTCATTATCAAAACCCAAAATCTTACTGTTCATCTTCTTTTAGTAAGGAGAACCAAATACCACATAGATGTAAAAGATTTAAAGAAAACAAGACCTAACTCAGTGCTGTTTCTGTTATTCCAATACACACAATTCAGTAAGTTTTTATAATGTTAATGACATATCAGTAAAGAAATTTGCCATTATTCTTGTGTTTGCAGCTAATAGGGAGCAGTGTTTATCCACTTATTTTGCTGAAAAAAATAAGGTTACTGATAGTGTGGTTTAATGATACTGGTACTTTACAGCTAAAGATGCTACTATTGTCTTAGCACTAATTTATGTAATTTACTAACTGGTAGTTGTTTCTATTATGACTTTTACCCCTGCTTCCTAGTTTATCTGTCAGTGTGAGAACACTAAACAGGACTAGCTACGGAAAAAAAACAAAACAAAACAGAACAAACCCAAGAGCTTATAGGAGTGACTGTAGCTGCAAAGAAATATTGAATAAAAGTCCTCTGAGCTAGAAGAACCTAGAGTGTAGTGTCCTGAGAGACAGAATTGTGGTGGGTTGACCTTGGCTGGATGCCAGGTGCCCACCACGCCACTCTATCACTCCCCTCCTCAGCAGGACAGGGGAGAGAAAATAGAACAAAAGGCTCATGGGTCAAGATAGAATCCTAGAATCCTAGAATCCTAGAATCCTAGGGGTTGGAAGGGACCTCGAAAGATCATCTAGTCCAACCCCCCCTGCCAGAGCAGGGTCACCTAAAGCACATCACATAGGAACGCATCCAGGCGGGTTTTGAATGTCTCCAGCGAAGGAGACTCCACAACCTCCCTGGGCAGCCCGTTCCAGTGCTCTGTCACTCTCACAGTAAAAAAATTTTTTCGGATATTCACCTTGAACCTCCTATGCTCCAATTTGCACCCATTACCCCTTGTCCTATCACTGGTCATCACTGAGAAAAGCTTAACTCCATCTCCCTGACACTCACCCCTTACATATTTGTAAACATTGATGAGGTCACCCCTCAGCCTCCTTTTTTCCAAGCTAAAGAGACCCAGCTCCCTCAGCCTTTCCTCATAAGGGAGATGTTCCACTCCCTTAATCATCTTTGTGGCTCTGCGCTGGACTCTTTCAAGCAGTTCCCTGTCCTTCTTGAACTGAGGGGCCCAGAACTGGACACAATACTCCCGATGTGGCCTCACCAATGCAGAATAGAGGGGGAGGAGAACCTCTCTTGACCTACTAACCACACCCTTTCTAATGCACCCCAGGATGCCATTGGCCTTCTTGGCCACAAGGGCACATTGCTGGCTCATGGTCATCCTCCTGTCTACCAGGACCCCCAGGTCTCTTTCACCTACACTACTCTCCAGCAGGTCAGCCCCCAACCTATACTGGGACATCGTGTTGTTCTTCCCCAAATGCAAAACTCTACACTTCCCCTTGTTGAATTTCATCATGTTTCTCCCCGCCCAACTCTCCAGCCTGTCTAAGTCTCTCTGAATGGCAGCACAGCCTTCTGGTGTGTCAGCCACTCCTCCCAGCTTAGTGTCATCAGCAAACTTGCTGAGGGTACATTCTATACCCTCATCCAGGTCGTTGATGAAGATGTTGAACGACATTGGTCCCAGTACCGACCCCTGAGGGACTCCACTAGTCACACACTTCCAACCAGATTCTGCCCCATTGACTACAACTCTCTGACTCCTTCCCATCAACCAGTTCCTGATCCACCTCACTACCTGATCACCAAACCCATACCTGATCAACTTATCTACAAGGATGCTGTGGGAGACGGTGTCAAATGCCTTACTGAAATAAAGATAAACCACATCTACCGCTCTGCCATCATCTATCCACCTAGTAATTTCCTCATAGAAGGCTATGAGGTTAGTCAAACATGATTTACCCTTGATAAAACCATGCTGACTGCTCTTGATGACCCCCATGTCCTTGATATGCCTAGAGATTGAGATAAGAACAAGTTGTTCCATCACCTTTCCAGGGATGGAGGTGAGGCTGACCGGTCTATAGTTACCCGGGTCCTCCTTCTTGCCCTTTGTCGCGGACCGAGATAGGTAAAGCCGCGACTCACACCCCCACCTCAGGGGATCGAGAGCTGAAGACCACTCCCTGTCACACCCACAAACAACGCTTAAGAATCAATAGATTTATTAGAGGCACTGAGGGTTTGGCAAGTCCGATATCAACGATCACACAGGGTCTATCTCTATGTATATCCACACCTATATATCTATATACCAACAGCTATACAACTATACATCTATATACCAATAACAACACACACAGAAAACAAGAGAGAACCTCCCCCCTTCCCCCCTGTTCCCGTTCCCGGACAGGGATAAGAGGGAAAGCCTGGAGAGAGAGCCTTTGGGAAATAGAAGAATATTGGAAAAGAGGAGTGAGTGTCTGGTATGTGTGAGTATTATGTAGGAATGTTTGTAGGAATGTTAGTAAGATGTTCGCAATCCTCACCACCGGGGGGTACGGCCGAAGCCAGTCCCTGGTCGGGATCCACGTCCTGTCCCCTGAGACTCTAGGCAAACGGTCCGTTCGGTACGTCCACACGCCAACACCCACAGGGGGCGGCGCCACAACGGCACTGCAGCCTCCGCAGTGATACCCTCACCGCGCCGGCTGGATCCGTGTGTGTTCACAGAGCGCGCGCCTTCTTGCTCCTCCCTTTCCCGGTTCCGGCCCCGCCGTGCCTCCTGGGAGCTGTAGTCTGTAGTCTGTGCGCATGCGCCTGGTACCTCTGTCCTCTCCCCACGAGTGCCGGGGAGTGCATTACCAGGACTGGTCAGTAGATGTCGCTGGAACAAAGGCCATCATAGAGTCCGTCTCTCACATCTCACCCCGTGGCTTTTATGACAGCGACTTGGTTCCTGTGTGGTGTATGTTTGTGTCTGTATATGTATGTACATCTGTACCCTAGTAGGCTCTTGTCCAGACTCTTACCTCTTTCCCTGTTTGAAACAAACCTTTCATGCAATCTTACGTATTTCATATCTACATATCTATAACAACGCATATAACGTTTTATGCATGTTTCTGAGGGAACAATTCCCTATACAACATATATATTTATAAACTCATACATATATATAATACATAAGAAAAATATAAATAGAAAACCCATAATGAATATATATTGGTGCACCATTAGTATCTTATCTACAGACCACAACCCAAAGGGGAAATAGGTATAGGAGACATGATGCTGTATAGTAGGAGGCGTTGTGCAAACCATGGGGTGATCAAGTCCATAGTATGCACAAGGTACCTCATCCCTCAACACCAGTGCCGGGCTGATCAGACCCTATTCTGGCTTGGGATGTCTCCGGTTCTTTGGGTTGTTGGTTTAGCATATACACATTGCTATATACAAGTATACAGATACACAGTTACAACCTATCTCTACAATCTGTCTTGCTTCATTCAACATGAAGTATCCAATTTGTACTGATTTTAAGTTGTTTGTTATTCAGGTCGGATGCAACCCACGTATTCGAGTTCACGGGTGTTTGTAGAATCATTTTGACTTTCCCAATGTTTGGCAGGTGAACCATTACAGTCTGTCCTGGGTATAGAGAGATTTTCTTGTTGCAAGGTTTTCTTTGTGTCTCCTTTTCTTGAGTGGGTGATGTAGGAAAGAAAGCAGTTAGACGAGGACACCCGTTTACCCCCCATCTGTTATTTATGGTGGTGACTGCATATCGCAACCTTTCATCCCATTTGGAGTCCTGTGGGCGGATAAGGCTTTTGATTAACCCGTTAGTACGTTCTACTATCCCATTTGCTTGGGGATAGTATGGCATATGAAATGTCCATTGGATGCCTTCACTTCTCGCCCACTGTTGTACCAGATGTGAAGTGAAGTGAGTGCCATTATCAGACTGAATATGTGTAGGTTTAGGTAATACCCCAAATACCCTTTCCAGGAAGCGGACCGTATTTTCACCATTTGCTTTAGAAACAGCTTCAGCACAAGTTAGACCTGACACCACTTCTACCATCACAATGATATACTGTTTGTTACCGGATTTGCGGAAAGGACCTATGTAGTCCACTTGCCAAGTAGACCACAAGGACTTTCCCTCTCGAATATGCAGAGTGTCAGTTGTCAGGGGATGCTTCCCCAACCGAATCTTACACAGATCACATTCAGAAATGATTGTTTTACACTGTTCACGGGTAACAGGCCATCCCCTGGTTTGTGCCTCCTTGTACAAATCAAAGATCCCTGAGTGACCCCTTTTACAATGAAGCCATTCAAGCAAGCGCTCCCACTCCTGATTTTCTTCTGCTGTTCTGATTTCCACTACATTGATTTTGGCCAGTTCATCAACATAGTTGTTCCACCTGCTGGCATCATTTTTCAGACTGGTCTGGTGAGCAGGAATCCACCCTACATGAAAGTTAGGATTTTTCTTGGCAATTTTTAGGATCTGTTGCCATTTTTCTTTCTGCCACACTGGCACCCTGTTAATCTCCCAATTGTTCTGTTCCCAGAAAGTTATCCATTCCACACAGCCCTTGAAGACCGAAAAGGAATCTGTGTAGATGTACACAGCGTCCTTGGCGGCCTTTTCCCATACAAACACATTGAGAACAGCATCCAGCTCCCCCACTTGTGCACTGCCCTTATCATGATTTATTATGCGTTCAGCCGTGGAAGGTTTGACTGCAGCAGATTTGAAGAACCAGGTTTTACCCTCCCTTCTGGCTGACGCGTCTGTGAACCAGGCATGAGTCATCTCACTTTTGTATTCGGGGGCCTCCTTAATAGGACTGGGAGTTTTCATTGTTAACTCTTTTTCCTCCATGGACTCAATGTGTTCCTGGACTTTTAGCTGTTTGTCCGGGCCTTCCTCCAGCTTGAAAAGACCAGAGTAGCACTCAATCTGGCTATACCATTTCCTGATTGTCCCCTTTGGGATATACCCTCTGGAGGGGCTTTCCCAGACAGCACATGATTAACTACTTTGAAAGGACCCTGCAGTATCACCTTTTGTTTTTTAACAATTTTACTGACCTCTGTTAGTGCTGTGCACACTGTTAGCAATCCCTTCTCCAGAGTGGAGTATCGTTTTTCTGAGTCCTTAAGAGATTGTGAATAGAAACCAATGGGTCGTGTACTCCCACTAGGTCCATTTTGCCAAAAGTGATATGATAAGGCACTAGCTGAAAATCCCCATTCGATTGTTATTGACTCCTCTGGGTGAAGAGGTCCCAGAGTCTGGAAGGTCTGTGCTTCCAGTATTAGCAGTTCAAGGGCCTCGTCATGAAATTTGTTCCATTCCCAGTGATGATTCTTTTTCAAGAGATCATAAAGAGGCCGTGCTATCACAGAGAAATCAGGGATATGTTTTCTCCAATACTGGAGGGTTCCCAGCAATTGTTGCAATTCTTTTTTATTAGCTGGTACCTTCATCTGAGTCAATTGGGACACGGTATCAGACGGAATATTCCAGGTTCCCCCTTTCCACCTTATTCCCAGGAATTTTACCTCTTGGGATGGTGGTTGCCTTTTCCCTTCAGGGATCTCTAGCTGAATATCAGTCAGATGCTTAATTATAGCATCATACACAACTTTCACTTCTCTCTCACTCTGGCCCCCTATCAGTATATCATCTATGTACTGATAAACTTTCACTTTGGAATTGTTTTTAATTTCTGGAATGTTTTCCAGTTCACACGCAAGTGCGTGATGGGCCAGCGTGGGTGAGTGTTTATATCCCTGTGGCAACCTCGTGAAATTGTATTGGACTCCATCCCAAGTGAAGGCAAAATACTTTTGGTCCTCCGTATCAATAGGGACCTGGAAAAACATGTCCTTAATATCCAGTGCTGCCAGCACAGGATGTGCTGCTTCCTGGATTTCTAGCACCAGTTCAGCTATGTTTGGTACGGCTGCAGTGAGGCCTTCTGTATTGGCATTCAATTTCCTGTAGTCTAAAGTCAGTCTCCATCCCCCATCTGGTTTCCTCACAGGCCAGACTGGGGCATTGTACGGTGAATGGCATGGCACTATTATACCCTTTTGTTTTAAATCAGCTATTACCTCCCTGATGCCATCCTTGGCAGCAACTGGAATAGAATATTGTTTTACTTTTGTTGTTTTGCTCCGTGGCAGACGTGGGGCACATTGTAACAACTTTACTTCCAGTGTTGGTGTGCCAAATGTCCAGTAGCGGCCTCGCTCATCTCTCCAGGCACGACCTGCTAAAACATCCAAACCTAACAAGTTAGGAACATCTCCTACAATCATTTTGGTTCGGATCGGTTTGTCATCTCCTGGAAGGTGCATGGTGACCATAGCTGTTTTCTGTAAAGTAGAATTGCCAAATGCTCCACTCACACACACTGATTTTGCAGAGGTAGTAATACCACAGTACCTTGCCTCCTCAGCTTTCAATGTGGACATCTGGGCCCCTGTGTCTACAACAAAAGTAACAGGATAACGTTTTGGACCAACAGCACAAGTGAGTACCAGATCTCCATCCTTATTATACACGAGTCTTAATATGTTTTGCCAGTCGTTTGGGGGACTAGAATATTCCTGGATTGAGGGGTTCCTGGATTCCTGATTTATGTGGAAGTCATGTTGGCATTCTGTGCTAGGATTCTGTGTTTTACCCCTCCTCCGTCGCCTTTTTGACTTACTGATAGTAGCAGGAGGAGGGAATTCTAGTTTCCCGAATTACTGGACCTTCCCTGTACTCGAGTTCTAGACTGCGACCGGCCTCGGGCCCCAGTTTGTGATCTGGCTCGGGTTCGTGATTGTGATCTGCCTCGGGTTCGTCCCAGCACTTCACGGAAGAACTCAACCATTTCCTTTAGCTCCTCATAAGGACGAGTCCTGGCTAGGAGCGATGCTGGCATTCCTGCCCGCCTGCCTTTCTCCTTAAGCCTAGCATAAGGCCCCTTGTTATCTTGTGTTGAGGAATGCTGTGTATCAAAGGCCTGTCTCCTGGGTGACCTCTGCTGTGATTTCTTCTGTCTATCTCTGTTTACCACATTCCAGTCACCCCGTGATCTGTCTTGCCTAGGAGAAGGGGGGTCTCGGGGTGGCTTGGCAGCAACTTCGGCATATGACAGCCGAGCAGCCCTTTTGGGTGTAGAAGAGGAGGGCTTAGGGTCCTTATATTCACATATCTTAGCACAATCAATCAGACCCTGGGCCAATTCACCCCACGTGACCTGTGATCGTCCGGCTGCAATCTCCTCTCGACAACGCATGGCTTGTACCTGGAGCCCCCCAGAAAGCCCCTTAATCAACACAATCATTCTCCTCTCTTTTACCTGAAGGGACATGGGACTTGCATGCTCTGCTACCAACTCACGATCATAGATCATTTGGAGGGCAGCGGCCCTACGAACGTTTTCCATAATGTCAGTGGGGCTCCCTTTTAGGGCAATCGGTTCTCCTCGCTCCACCGCCTCAGTTTTACCTACGTTCCAGGCTGCACGCTGCGTTAGAGACCATGGGTGATTTGTATTTCCGGTTAGTAACACCATTCCAGGTCCCCCAAAACCATCTGCCTCCCGTTCAGTCAACATGATGTCGTCCCCTCCTGTAAGTGATACTCTCATGACGTATTCAGCCTCTGTTTCTGAAGCCAGTCTGCTATATTTTTCTCTGAGTTTACCCAGATCAATAGGCGAGTAGGGCTTTTCCTTTATCTCTGTATCTCTTTGTGCAGCCCCAGCTCTCTGGGTATAGGTAGTTAGCCTAACAGGCTGGAGCACCTTTTTTCCTTCCTGCTCTTCCTCCTCTGCCTCTTCTGCATACTGAGCCCCAAGGTCAAATGTCGGGGCCCGCTGTACTTTCCTCGCCTTTTGCACCACATCAGTGTGGGAGGACGGATCTGTGGAGATCCGCTCCTGCTGAGCGGCACATAACGCCATAATCATTGTTCCCTTTTCACTGGTAGTCATATCAGTCCTCTGTAAGACCTGGCTGATTGCCTGCTCCAAAGCACCGGCATCCTCCTCCCCCCGAGGAGGATCAGGGGGTGTAGGACATGACCCCTGTTTGAGCCGTTCAATATTTTCCTGTAAAGTCATAATCTCTGTCTGCAATCTTGTGATGTCTCGGTTTTTTGACCTAGCATCCCTCTCCATGTCATCCAATACCTTTGTATGCTCCTTCTGCATATCATGTAACTTCTTTTCATATACAGTCTGCATGTCAGTATGATCTTTCTTTAACTCCCTATATTTTCTTTCAGACTCCTGCTTATACTGCGTATACTCCTGTAACAACTTATCATATTCATCGTTCTGCTCCTCCTTTCGTCTTGCCCCTAACTCTTTCTTTTTTGGCTGCTTTTGTCGCCATTCCTCAACCTCCTGCCTTAACTCCTTAACCTGCTGCTTTAGCGGCTTCAACTCCTCAACCTGCTGCCTTAACAGCTTCAACTCCCTAACCTGCTGCTTTAACGGCTCCAACTCCCTATGTACCGTCAACTCAGCATGCTCCTTCCATAAGTCCGCCACCTCCTGCCTCAACATCTCGTACTCCTGCTCCAGATCCTGCAGCCGTGTATCGTCTACAGACTGTGGTGGCACATCTGCCCCTGCCAAACCTCCAGCACGCGACGAATGAGGAGGTGTGCACGATGAACTCACTGTGCCCCCCTCAGTGTTTTCCGGCACAACGCCAGCCGCTCCCTCGAGGTCAATCGAAAGGTCCCTGCCTTCGCCCTCCATGTTCTATGTCGGAGTGAGCGCGTTCAGGGCTACAACAGACCCTCGTAAATCCTGCCGACTACGCCAAAATGTCGCGAACCGAGATAGGTAAAGCCGCGACTCACACCCCCACCTCAGGGGATCGAGAGCTGAAGACCACTCCCTGTCACACCCACAAACAACGCTTAAGAATCAATAGATTTATTAGAGGCACTGAGGGTTTGGCAAGTCCGATATCAACGATCACACAGGGTCTATCTCTATGTATATCCACACCTATATATCTATATACCAACAGCTATACAACTATACATCTATATACCAATAACAACACACACAGAAAACAAGAGAGAACCTCCCCCCTTCCCCCCTGTTCCCGTTCCCGGACAGGGATAAGAGGGAAAGCCTGGAGAGAGAGCCTTTGGGAAATAGAAGAATATTGGAAAAGAGGAGTGAGTGTCTGGTATGTGTGAGTATTATGTAGGAATGTTTGTAGGAATGTTAGTAAGATGTTCGCAATCCTCACCACCGGGGGGTACGGCCGAAGCCAGTCCCTGGTCGGGATCCACGTCCTGTCCCCTGAGACTCCAGGCAAACGGTCCGCTCGGTACGTCCACACGCCAACACCCACAGGGGGCGGCGCCACAACGGCACTGCAGCCTCCGCAGTGATACCCTCACCGCGCCGGCTGGATCCGTGTGTGTTCACAGAGCGCGCGCCTTCTTGCTCCTCCCTTTCCCGGTTCCGGCCCCGCCGTGCCTCCTGGGAGCTGTAGTCTGTAGTCTGTGCGCATGCGCCTGGTACCTCTGTCCTCTCCCCACGAGTGCCGGGGAGTGCATTACCAGGACTGGTCAGTAGATGTCGCTGGAACAAAGGCCATCATAGAGTCCGTCTCTTGTAGACTGGTGTGACATTTGCTATCCTCCAGTCCTCAGGCACCTCTCCCGTTACCCATGACTTACCGAAGATGATGGAGAGTGGCCTAGCAATGACCTCTGCCAGCTCCCTCAGCACCCTTGGATGCATTCCATCTGGACCCATCGATTTATGGATGTCCAGATTACTCAACTGATCCCTAACCCAATCCTCATCTACTATGTCAAACTCCTCATCTATCTTGACTACTTCTGGGGCTATATGAGTCTGGAGCTCATGGGGAAATCCTGCAGGAGTAAAGACAGAGGCAAAGAAGGCGTTCAGCACCTCTGCCTTCTTTATATCCTCTGTCACCAGGGCTCCCCCCTCATTCAACAGTGGGCCAATATTGCCTCTAGTGTTAGTTTTGTTAGCTATGTATTTGAAAAAGCCCTTTCTATTATCCTTAACCTGACTTGCAAGGTTAAGTTCCAGGGAGGCCTTAGCTTTCCTAATTGCCTCCCTACATCCTCTGACAACAGCCCTATATTCCTCCCAAGTGACCAGCCCCTCCTTCCATGATCTGTAGATTTTCCTTTTCCACTTAAGTTTGCCCAGCAGTTCCTTTTTTAACCATGCTGGTCTCCTAGCTCCCTTACTAGATTTCCTAACCATTGGTATGCTCTGATCCTGTGCTTGCAAGAAGTGGTCCTTGAATGTTGACCAGCTATCTTGAGCCCCTTTACCTTCTAGCACCCTGTCCCATGGGATTTCCCTTAACAGTTGATTGAGGAGGCCAAAGTTTGCCCTGTGGAAGTCCAGGGTTCTGGTCCTACTGGGTATTCTGTTCCTTCCACACAGGATCCTGAACTCCACCATCTCGTGATCACTGCAGCCAAGGCTGCCACTGACCACCACTGCTTCAACAAGGCCCTCCTTGTTGGTGAGCACAAGATCCAGCAGCGCTCCTCTTCTAGTCGGCTTGTCCACCATTTGCATTAAGAAGTTATCATCAATGCACTGGAGGAACCTCCTAGACTGTGAAAGGCTGGCTGTGTGAGTCTTCCAGCAGATATCGGGGTAGTTAAAATCTCCCATGAGGACTAGGGACTGCAGTTGTGAGGCTACTTTCAGCTGCCTGTAGAAAGCCTCATCAACTTCCTCGCCTTGATCAGGAGGTCTGTAGTAGACCCCCACGACTGTATCACCCACACCAGCCTGCCCCTTAATTCTTACCCACAGACTTTCAACTTGCCCCTCATCAGCCCCTGCACAAAACTCAATACATTCTAGTTGCTCTCTCACATAAAGAGCAACTCCACCACCTCGCTTCCCCGCCCTATCTTTCCTAAAAAGCACATAACCATCCATGGCCACATTCCAGTCATGTGACCTATCCCACCACGTCTCTGGTATTGCTACCAGATCATAACCCTTAGCCCGCACACTGACCTCTAACTCTTCCTGCTTATTCCCCATGCTGTGTGCATTAGCATACAGGCATTTCAGGAAACAAACAGAGCCCACTGGTGGGACTAAATCCTCCTTAGACCACCTGCTTTCAGGCCCTGGTACGTTTTTCTTGTGCTTCTCCCTAATAGACCCAGTTTTCTCCCCTTCCCCCTTCACATCTAGTTTAAAGCTCTCTCAATGAGCCCTGCTAAGTCCTGCCCCAAAAGCCTCTTCCCCCTCTGGGACAGGTGCATCCCACCTGCCACCACCAGGCCAGGTGTCTCATATAGCATCCCATGATCAAAAAAACCAAAACCCTGTCTTTGACACCAATCTCTTAGCCATTCATTGACCTGTAAACTCTTCCTATATACCTCCCCACCCATTCTTGCAGGAGGGATGGAGGGAAGCACTACTTGCGCTCCAGACCCCCTAACTAGCCGTCCTAGGGCCCTGAAGTCACTCTTCATTGCCCTTACATTTCTTGTGATAACTTCATCACTGCCAACCTGAAAAATCAGCAGTGGATAGTAATCAGAGGAACCCACAAGATTAGGGAGTTTCCTTTTAACATCTCTAATCCGAGCCCCAGGGAGGCAACAGACCTCCCTGTGGGATGGGTCCGGTTGACAGATGGGCCCTTCTGTCCCCCTCAGAAGGGAGTCACCCACCACAATTACTCTCCTTTCCTTCTTGATTGAAGAAGTCCTAAGGACTCGGGGTGACTGACGAGTCCTAGGTGCTTCACTAGATAAGTCTACCCCTCCAACTTCATTTTCCTGTCCCTGAATTTCCAAGGCTTCATATCTGTTATTCAAGGGCAATTGGGAGGGTGGAAGAGGTTGGGAGGATTTTTTCTTGCCTTTCCGAGGTCGGACTTCCTTCCATTCCTTCATATCTCCTAAGTCCTCTCCATCTGTCTGGTGACAGGAGGGGAGGGGATCCGGCACTTTCTCAACCTCCTCGATCTGCCCCTGCGTCAGGGTATGACTCCACCAATCTATTTCACTTTCACAATCTCTAATGGCTCTCAGTCTTGCAACCTCCTCTGTCAGATTAACCACCTGCCTGAGGAGATCATTTACTTGCTCACACCGCACACATGCGGTGTCACTGGTTCCCTCTGGTACCAGTGCCAGGCTCAGGCATTCACTGCAGCCAGAGACCTGCACTGCTGCATGCCTCCTTGGGAGCTCTGTCTGAGTCCCCACATTCTTTTTCACTACGGTTTTTGGCCGCGTTGTGACCATGATCTATCCAGCTACTAGTTTGCTTTTCTTGTGAGAAGGCACCCGCTGCTCCCTCCCTGCCTGCTCTCGCGCCTCCCACGCGCCTGCCCTGTGAAGGCTGGCTGCCGCCCTCTCCTCTGCGCTGCCGCGTGCTCAGAGGAGGCTGCCAAATGGCCGCTTTTTAAACCTTGCCGCCGTTCACAGCCACTCCCCCTGCCACGTCAGCCTTCCTCTCCCTCGCAGGCTTCCCGCTCAGACTCGGGTCTCCTGGCTCTGCCCCGGCTTCACCGTCTCCGGGAAGCCCGGCTCTCTCTCAAATCCTCAGCAGTTTAAAGGAACAGCTCACACCGCTGCCGCTCTCTGCTCTGCGCTGCCGCGTGCTCAGAGGAGGCTGCCAAATGGCCGCTTTTTAAACCTTGCCGCCGTTCACAGCCACTTCCCCTGCCACGTCAGCCTTCCTCTCCCTTGCAGGCTTCCCGCTCAGACTCGGGTCTCCTGGCTCTGCCCCGGCTTCACCGTCTCCGGGAAGCCCGGCTCTCTCTCAAATCCTCAGCAGTTTAAAGGAACAGCTCACACCGCTGCCGCTCTCTGCTCTGCAAGTACTTTCACAGGCAAAAAAGACTCAACTCTGGAAAATTAATTTAATTTATTGAAAATCAAAAGTTAGAGTAGGATAATAAGGAATAAACCCAAATCTTAAAACACCTTCCCTCCACCCCTTCCTTCTTCCTAGGCTCAACTTCACTCCCAGCTTCTGTACCTCCTTCCCCCACGAGCAGCTCAGGGGGATGGGGGTTGTGGTCAGTTCATCACACATTGTCTCTGTCGCTCTTTCTTCCTCACACTCTTCCCCTGCTCCAGCGTGGGGTCTCACCCATGTGAGACAGTCCCCCATGAACTTCTCCAACTTGGCTCCTTCCCACAGGCTGCAATTTTTTGAGAACTGCTTCACTGTGGGTCCTTTCCATGGAGTGCAATCGTTCAGGAACATACTGCTCCAGCATGGGTTCCCTGCGGGATTGCAGATCTTGTCAGGAACCTGCTCCAGCATGGGCTCCACTCCACAGGCTCACAGATTCCTTCGGATGCATCCATCTGCTCCAGCATGGAGTCCTCCACAAGCTGCAGGATGGATATCTGCTCCACCATGGATCTCCATGGGCTGCAGGAGGACAACCTGCCTCACCATGTTTATCTCACATATTCTCACTCCTCTCTCCCAGCTGCATAGCAGGTTTTATTACCTTTCTTAAGTATGTTATCACAGAGGCTCTACCAGCATCACTGATTGGCTCACCTTTGGCCAGTGGCGGGTCTGTCTTGGAGGTGGATGGCATTGGCTTTATTGGACATGGGGGAAGCTTCTAGCAGCTTCTCACAGAAGCCACCCCTGTAGCCCTTCCAGCTACCAAAACCTTGCCACACAAGCCCAATACAAAAATTTAGAAATAAGGCAGTCCATGGTATTTAAGGCAGAGGTAGATCAGTTAGTGTGTAGTAGAGGTTGCAGACTTTTTAAGGATAAACCTGTTAGTAGAGTAGACAAGACAAATGTAGACTTAATTAGTAGGGAAGCCAAGACTTCTCTGCACCCGGGACAGACTGTTCTGGTAAACCTGCCAAACATTGGAAAAGTCAAGCTCACCTTGCAGACACCGGTGAACTCGAATGTTTGGTTTGTATCCGACTTAAATGACAAACAACATAAAATCAGCACAAACTGGATAATTCATGTTGAGTAAATCAGGTTTCAGTCTTCATTTTTCCTCTTTCCATGTGTTTACATCCTTGCGTACTCATGTCCAGCGATGTTATTAGCCATATTGCTAGTCTGACTACTTGAGCCAGAGTCATCCCGGTGACAGTATCAGGCCTGATCAACCTGCTACTGGACTCTGGAGGAGCTACTTTGTGACCACTGTGAGACTGATCACCTCATAGCCTAAACAAGGTGCTCCATGGTAAAGACTCCATATAACATGCCCTTGAGTTGTTGTCTGTAATATGCTGTACAGTGGTTAAGGTGCTATTATTGGGTAGTGTTACTTGGATATGTAGATTCTTGTTTGTATTTATGTATTGTTACATTAATCCCTTGTAGTATGATAGAATGTATGCACAGTATATAGCATTACGACCAGGAATTGATCCCTTATCTATTATTAGAGATTGCTATGTTCCTCTATGTTTATTTACATTACTGTTTTTCAGCTATGCTTGTTTCTATGCCCGACGAGGGAGGAGCTAACGTGAGGTAAGGGTTTGGACCGGAGCCTGGATACATGCATACACCACATATACACGAGAAGGACACCATATGACCGCTGCCTTAAAAGCCACGGGGTGAGATGTGGGGAACGGACTAGTTCTCCCCCCACACAACGGAATGCCTTTCAAGCCAGCGAAGTGCCTCTTGTAACCAAGGACAGACTGAAACAGCCATGGCAGAAATACAGATAGCAGACTCCCCCTGAGAGACTGGGCACCCGGCCACATACTAAAGGAGGACGTTATCTAAAGGGAGGCGGGCTATGCCGGTGAAGCCTCTGGACCCACCGAGCCACCTGTTGGAGTGCGGCTGCGCGCAGGAGGGCCGGTGCTCGCCCGCGGGGGAATCGTCTCCCCCCTCGCCCTGCCGCCCGAAGCGGAGCCGGGGACTCGCTGCCTCCCTGCTCGCTGCTCGAAGCGGAGTCTGGATCACTGCCTGCTGCTGCTCGCCGGTGCCAGGGAAGACTGTCGTGCCGTGGTGTCTACAGGGCTGCGCCTGCCAGAGAGGACGGCGCCGGGCACGCCCCGCCGCCGCGGGCTCGTCCCGTCACCGCCGCTGCTGTCTCCCCGGACATTGTTTACATCTTCACTACAGAAGGGGTAACACGGGTACACTTACACACCATAATTGGTACTCAGGCTTCACATCCTACCCTTCCCTTACATTAATCCTCCCACACCTCTTCCGTGGGGAGTGCACTTACTAACTCCATAGACCCCTGATATATACCTAGATAACCTTCCCCGAGCCTTGGTCCTTCAATAAACCTCCGAGTGTGTGAGCGACATATTGGTCTTTGTGAGCGTGGGGGAGGGGGGGCGTTCCACTCCACCCTCTAAGGTACGGTCCCATCCACGAACCTCTCTGCTCCCTGCCGAGAAGGGGGGGGTGGGGGAAGGATAGTCGCGGAAGCATCCTGACATCCGATAACCATTGATATCGGTCCGCGACACAGATGAAGGTGAAGAAATATGATACTTCATATAAGAGGGCAGAACAGTAAACAAAGGACGGGTGTTTGTAATTTATTTGGGAAACAAAATGTGTCACCTCTACCTTCAAGGCAAGCTTTGGGCAACAGGAAAGAAATCCAGTGTTGAATGCCAAAGAAACATGATATAACAACCTAGAAGTATGGAACGTGTGAATAAATGTTTGGACAATTTAGGGTCATTGTCCCCATGATTATTGTTGTTTTTAATGACTACAATATGGTGGGAAGTAGTAAAAAGTTTATTTTATCACAAGTGTCATATGCTGAAAGAAGGAATGTTTTATAAGGGAATGTTAACAGTCTTAATCTCAGAACCCAACCATCAAGTGTCATCTGAAGAAAAGAAAATTTAAAAGGATGTCAGAAGAAAATGAGGTAAAATAAACACTACTTCCATCTTTTAGCATTTTTATTAAATTATTTGCAAACAAACCAAAATTTCGGGTTACAAGTTGTCATTTGTAACAAAATGACTAGTAATCATTAGGTATTAGGGGAAAGCGTGTGACACATACTCAATTGGATAATTTATTTTTGTTGTCAAATAGAATAAATGTCCACAGCTTGCTCAGTCTGCTTCTCCATCTGACCTCCTCTTAGTTGCCATCATTGTTGGAAGCCTCTGAAAATGCCAAGGACAGACCAAGTCCAGAAAACAGCCCCTACTACTCAGTCCCTCCAAATTACAACTGTAGTATATCATTAGTGTAGGAAGACTGTTGCCCTGTTGCCAAGAATAAAACTATTCAATGCAGAAATTAAGGAATCTTCAGGGATACCTAAATAGATGTGTTCTTTGCACTACATTCATTTTACAATATCGAAGTCAATTTATAAGGATAATATGTGTAGCAAGAAATTCCCATGATTATGAAAAAAGTGCCTATCTGAAAATATGAGTGTTTTCTTTTACTAAAAAAAAAATAAAAATAACCTGTTTAGCTCAGTATTGTCTTCCAGTACTGCTACCTATTACCATAGTACGTGAATTTCTTCTTAGGGAAGAATTGCTAGTGGCAATTTTTTTTTTTTATTATTTTAATATCTGGTGCTTTTCCATTTCTGAGAAAAAACTTCAAGTAGAATTTTATGGTTTAGTTGTTGTTTATTTAATTGCATTATTTACCTCCAATTTTAAAGGCTGAGTTGATTTTGGGGGCAGTGAAGGAAGCAAATGGTTGCTTTTATGAGATTTAAATAATTGTCAGTTTTCTTGTGAAAAAACACTTTTAAAAGAAAAAAATGTATTTTCTGTATATATATATGTATGTATCTGGTGCAGCAATTAATATTTAAAGGAATATTCAACTGATACTCCATAGAGTGACCAAATGCTGATTTCTAGCCTAGCAAATATTTGTAACTCTGAACTCTATCAGATATGAGGGAGTAGAAGAGGCAACACAATTTTCTTACTAATAGTTTTGTTAAAAATGCTTCCTTCTGCCACTGAAGTTAATTCCGTTGGCAAAAGTATTCACCCATTCATAGCTGAAATAATGTGCTATGAGTCAGTCTGTTGGATAGACTCTCACTTTCCTGTTGAATGTAATCCTCAGAGAGAAACTGCTGCTTTCATTCCCTTTGTAAAATAATAAATACACAATCTAAATTTCTAAATGTATGCCTTATACATTTTTAAATCTCATAAATGTTTGAAAAATGCACATATAAACTTTGAAATCATTACAAACTAGTTCATATAGCTCATCTCTAGTGAGTGTTGTATGTGTAGTGGAATGCATAGAAGACTGCTTCCTCACACAAATGTTGGATGTACCAACCAGGAATGGGGCACAGCTGGACTTACTACTTACCAAGAAAACCCGCTCTGTAATATCTCAGTTAGTGACAGACTTGGCTTCAGTGACCACAATATTGTGGGGTTTGGGATACTGCTGAGCACAATGAAGGCTAATTCCAGGACAAAGGTTTTAGATTTTAGAAGAGCAAACTTCAGCTCGCTCAGGGCTCAGTTGGAAGGGATCCCGTGGGAAGCTTCCGTGGAAAGTAAAGGGGCTAGTGAGTGCTGGGAGTTTTTCAAGAACACCCTCCTAGACATGCAAAACTGGTTCATCCCCTCTAAAGGCAAGGGAATTAGGTGGAGCAAGAGACCCCCTTGGCTTAACTGTTAGCTTCTGGGTCTGCTCAGAACCAAAAGGGAAATGTACCAGAGGTGGAAAAGTGAAGCATTACCTGTTGCAAATTACAAGGGCATTGCCAGGGCATGCAGAGATGCAGTTAGGAAAACAAAAGCTCCACTTGAGCTGAAATTGGCCAGCGATGTCAAAAACTTCAAGAAAGGGTTCTCCAGATATGTTAACCACAAGCAGAAACAGAAGAATAATATTGTCCCACTATTAAACAGGAGAGGTGAACTAGTCACCAACCATGCTGAAAAGGGAGAGGTCCTCAACACCTTCTTCACCTCTGTCTTTACCAGTGCTGTTGGGTCCCAGGCCACAGGAACAAAAATCCAGGTTGATGCAGACACCAACCCACCAACAGTGAAGGAAGAGTTGGTGTGTAAACTATTATGGGAGCTTGACCTGGATAAATCGATGGGTCCAGATGCCATCCACCCTAGGGTGTTCAGAGAGCTGGCTGATGTTGTTGCAAAGCCACTCTCCATAATCTTAGCGAAGTTGTGGAGATTAGGAGACGTCCCTGAAGACTGGAGGAAGACTAATGTCACCCCCATCTATAAGAAGGGTTCAAAGGAGGACCCAGGTAATTACAGACCCATTAGTCTCACTTCAGTCCCTGGAAAGGTCATGGAGCAAGTCCTCCTGGGGAATGTCACAAGTCAGTTGAAGCACGTGATTGGCCACCTTCCAGCATGACCTAGACAGGCTGGAGGAGTGGGCTAGCAGGAACCTTATGAATGTCAACGGGGAGAAGTGTAAGGTCTTGCACCTGGGAACACGTAACCAAGGAGCGCAGTTCAAACTGGGATCCACCTGGCTGGAGAGCAGCCCTGTGGAAAGGGACCTGGGGGTCTTGGTGGATAACAGGCTCAACATGAGTGAACAGTGTGCTGCAGCAGCAAAGAAAGCCAACAGGATGCTGGGTTGCATCAACAAGGGCATCACCAGCAGAGATAAAGAAGTCATCATCCCGCTCTACTCGGTGCTTGTCAGACCACACCTGGGGTATTGCGTTCAGTTTTGATCCCCGCTTTACAAAAAGGATGCGGACAGGCTGGAGAGGGTCCAGAGAAGGGCCACAAGGATGAGCAGAGGACTGGAGAACCTGCCATATGAGGAGAGGCTGAGAAAACTGGGTTTGTTCAGCCTTGAGAAAAGAAGGCTTCAGGGAGACCTTATTACCATGTTCCAGTACTGTAAGGGTGACTACCAAGAAGATGGAGGCTCCCTATTAGAAGGAGTCACATGGAAAAGACAAGGGATAATGGGCATAAGTTGCTCCGGGGGAGATTCTGACTGGACACAAGAGGTAAATTTTTCACCATGAGGACAGTCAAACATTGGAATAGTCTCCCAAGGGAAGTGGTAGATTCCCCCAGATTGGACAGTTTTAAGTCTCAGCTTGACAGGGTGCTGAGCCATCTCATATAAACTATAGTATTACCTAAAAAGGTTAGACCAGATGATCCTTGAGGTCCCTTCCAACCTGGCATTCTATGATTTCCCTGGCAGTGTTCAAGGCCAGGTTGGATGGGGCTCTGAGCAATCTGATCTAGTGGAGGGTGTCCCTGCTCCAAGCAGGGGGGGTTGGATTTACATGTTTTCTGAGGTCCCTTTCAACTCTGTAATTCTATGATTCTATGATTCTTTGATTTTATGATTATTACTTTAAGGATTAAATATTCTATCCTGTTTCTAGGAAATTTTGTGGATTTCTTCTAATTGGTTATGCCCTAAATCAAGAGATCCTACTGCATTAAGAGAAACACTGACCTTACAAGATCACCTCTAGCTCAGAAAGTGAAGTTCTTAGGATGTCAATATGCCATAAAGAAGAGTCATAGCATTATATCTATATTGGGCAGCAAAATTTAATACACTATGGCTTTCCATTTTAACCCTAAAATTAAAAATGTCATCACAGTATTATTCAAGTTTTATAAAAGTTATATAGTTCAAAACATAAAGGTTTAATTAAATTAATGCAAAGAAAAGTAATCATAAATTTATCTTTGATATTTCATTTTTGCACCCCTGTAATGTACTAATTTATTTGGTTAATTATTAAATATATAATAACAACAATAATAATGTTATATCTTGCAGTAACTCTGTCACAGTTTGGCCCCAGGTTGGCAGTCAAACCGATAACAATAATGCTCTCAGTCCCACCCCCCTCCCCCAAGGTAGGGAAAGAGGGAGAAAAAATGAGAAGGAGAGGCTTTCTGGGTTGAAAAGTGAAACAGATTGATTTTAATTATTAGTGATAAGGGAATATATATATATATTTGTAAAGGGATGAGCAACACCTGATCCCCTCCCTCCTCCCCCAGCGACTCTCACAGCGACTCTTTTTCCTGGTGACTCCCAGCTGAAGGGGGGAGTGTCCTGGCGCACGGACGAGGACGAGGTCCTCGGATGTCAACTGTAAAGAAAAAAAAAATGAAAAAAAAGAGAAAGAGCCAAAGAGAGGGTGATAGAAGCAACAGTAAGGAGAAAAGTGAGAGAAAAAGGAAAACGAAAGGCTTGACTTCCGTGATGTCTTAACCTATACTGAAAGCCAAATAGTTGGCCATAAGCAGGCACTAGCTGATAAAGGCACTTTCTGTGATGAGCTGATTCTTTGGAAACTATCATTAGTTAAACAGGGTACATATAGCAAGGCTTGTGTCCTGGTTTGAGCCAGGGTGAAGCTAACTTTATCTTTGCTGATTTTTTTTTCTTTCAGTGAACTTTTTTTTTTAGCAGCGCCAGTGGACTGATAATAACCAAGGTCACTTCTGAGTGTCTGCAGCCTCCCCCCCATGGGGGAGCAGATTAGACTGAAGGCTGGATCAGCAAATCAGAATATTCCCTTCTCATAATATTTTCTCTATTTGGCTTTCAGTATAGGTTAAGACATCACAGAAGTCAACTGCCAACCTGGAGCCAAACCGTGACAGCTCGATAAATTCTGGAGAGAACAGGACCCACGTGGGTTCCACTTTTGACTGGGGCTGGCTTCCGAGCATAACTTTCTGACATGGGGCAGGGATGGGGAAAGGGGGCTGACAGCAGATGACCTTCCCCAGCCTCGGCCAAGAGCTCCCTTCCCAGCCACCCGCATAAAATCTCAGTTCACCAATGCGTCGGGGCAGAGCGCGCAAAAACTCCTGTGCCACCAGTTCCCGATATCCTATTATTATTTGTCCTGGGAGGGGAAATAAAAAAAAGTTACTCTGCAATTGTGCGCACACAGGAAGGCAGGCAGGCATACTCAGCCGCCCTCCGCGCACACCGCCCAGCTCCGCGGTCTTCCTAGCCCGGGCAGGGCGCGCACCCATGCTGGGAAACCTCCTTTGCTGCCTTTAGTTCAGTGCAAGTTTGTTTTTTTCTGCTGAAGGCCGACAGCTGCAGAATAAATGAAGCAGATATTGCTTAGCTCCTGTAGGTTCAACTGGCGCAAGGGTTGCGGAAGCAGTGGCTGGCGGCCCCCGGCCTTGCTGTCTACCGTGGAAAGCCCGCACCTTCACCCAGCACCTCCGCAAAAGTCCTGGCGGGTGTATGAGTGCACGGTATCTCTGCTCTGACTGATGGAAATTCTACTTGTGTTGAACAGAATATAAAAATCCAACAAATAAAATACAGTAAGGAATGAGAAAGCTGCCCTTTACTCCGCTCTGGGAGCTTTTTTTACATTTCTGTTTCATGTCTTTCTCTCCTATCATCAGTCAGTTGCTTCATTGTCTCTGCAACTGCATTTGGTTCCAGACAGTGATCCCTTTTGCCTTGGTTTAATTTTCCTGCAGTGAAATTCTCTAAGTGCTTTTGTTGCCATTCCTGACTCCTCGGATCCCCCCTTTTACCTGATGGAGTGAATCCTTGTCGCCAAGGGCTCCTCTCCGCGCTTCCGGCGCAGCCATGCCGGGGCGCGTCAGGGGCACTCTTCAAGCCCCGCCGGCAGCCACGCTTCTTCGCACAGTCTGCCCTGCTCCAGGCAAGAACTTACGACAGCAGTCAACTGAGAAATGTTAGCATGACTTCCAAGTTTCTTCCTTTTTTATACTTTTTAGCTTTGAATTCTTGCTGCGCCAGCAAGACTTTGTGGGATTTGCATGAACCTCATCCCACTGCGCCCACTTGGCGCCCCTGTCTTGTTCTTATTTTTACATTTCTCGATGTTTTTTCTGAAGTTTCTGGCAACTCTTAAGAACCAAAGTTTCTCCTTTAATTAACGTTTTAGACTTATTTCAATTTATTTTTTTTCCACAGAATAAGAATATTGCTGAGTGCTTCTTTGGTGTTGTTTATTTTCCCTGCATTATCTATATTGCTTTAGTGTTCCTTTTTTTTTCCTCTGCCTTTTCTGATGCATTTATTTCTGTCTTAGAAGCTCCAACACTTAAACAGTGGGTAAAAAGGTGTAAATGTGTGCTATTTGTACAAAGTTTTATATTTAGAAAGAGCTGGTAACTAGGCTTAGCTTTAAACGAACTAGTATTTTTTTACTTTGTCCTGCAGCTGCATACTTACCTTTGTGAAACAATATGAATAAAAACAAAAAGGGGAGAAATGCCGCTATGTTTACATGTCCAAAGAACCATTAATACCAGCCTCTTATGGATTCGTCTTTAGAGCTATTTCGCTGGTCCCATCTAGGTCCCAGGACGCCCCGGCGGCCACTGGGCGCTTCTCGACCCCGCGAGGGGGCCTCGGCTCCCCTCTGCAAAGGGTGGAGTGGCCGAGTCCCCTTACGGACCACACGTACATCCTCCCCCGCCGCGCTGCTGCACCGACCTGGGCCAGCCTGAAAATGGGAGGCTGAGGACGGGGGGCAAAGACTGCCCCTGTCCTCAGTACCCCCCCCCCCCCCGCTCCGCGGGGTTCAGGACGGCCTTTTAGGGCAGAAATGACTGAGGGCCGCCCGCGCTTCTCTGCGGGGGTTGCGCTGCTCGAGCTGCCCTGCACGGGGCTCCGCAAGTTACTTACTCCTTTGCACAGCACGCTGACAGGACGCAGCCAGCACTGCGGAGGAGAACCCGTCCGGCACGGCATGGCCAGGCACTGCGCGGCTCCGCTAGAGGGCAGCAGCGCCGCACTGCACCACGCCGTTCCCCGCCCGCCCGCTCACTGATTCTCGCTCAAATTAGCATGGCTGTAATTAACACTACGGGTCGTGTAGATTAGTTGGTCCCAATGTGTGCGCGTTTCCGCACACACCACTTGCTACAGCCTGTCACACCCTGCAAAGTGGGAGGCGCGCACTTGAGTGACCACACCCTTATAACCTGACCAACTGAACCAAATTTTGCCCCTTTTGAAATAAATTCCTCTGGTTTTAATGGCTTTGGAACCAATTTAGTGATTATTCCGTAATCCACTTTTTTCTCTGCTTGAATTATTAGAGCTCGACAGCAACTCATGCCTAACACCACTGGAACTGACTTGCCCAGAGGGCCTAGCTGATTTCTGAAGGTCAAAAGCAATTTCCGTGTATACCTATATGCATGTTGACATTATCGTGTATCTAGTAACTGCTTTAAAGATTAAACCTGAGTGTGAATACATTCTGAAAGATGTAGACACCAGATAATGCATGGTCCATATGAGAAAGTGAGTACGTGTAATCATATAGCAATGTATGTAGACAGTGTAAGAAAAAGAAAATTGCAAATTCCAGAGCTTGCGTGTTTGTATTTATGAGCTTCAGGTAACAGCACGTTATAGGAAAAGTATGTGGACAATTGTTCTAATATTAACTTTTCTAATTTGAAAGGAAATAAATTCTAACATGTTTTAATGTCTGTTTTGAAAATAACTA
The DNA here is from genome assembly GCA_020745705.1 of Hemiprocne comata. NCBI lineage: Eukaryota > Metazoa > Chordata > Aves > Apodiformes > Apodidae > Hemiprocne > Hemiprocne comata. The sequence continues at coordinate 7,383,261 of CM036615.1, read as the reverse complement.
AATTAGAAGAGAAACATTTACATGCTCATTAGAATGGAAAAAAAATATTTGATGGTTTTTATTTTGGTAATTTGAATAATAGTAACTTTCTATTTAGCTTGACTCAGCTGCTTCTATTTATTATATTCATTATTTTATAGAACACCAAAATCGATACAAAATCAAAGATAATTTTATGCTTCTGGACAATATAAAGGATTTTTACCATATGTATTGGGGGTGGCTGTTTATCCTAAAGCATCAAAGACATTTTTATTGTAGTGCAACCTTTAAAATATAATTTAATTCCTATTTATTAATTTTACTTCAACACCATTATTATGATCTCTCATTAAATTATTTTGTTTATTATTATATAGTATGTATCAGGTAAAAGCATCCATCTACAAATACCTGAAAGGAGGTTGTAGCCAGGTAGGGGTTGGTCTCTTCTCCCTAGTAACAAGTGATAGGACGAAAGGAAATGGTCTCGAGTTGTGCCAGGGGAGGTTTAGATTGAATATTAGAAGAAACTTCTTCACTGAAAGGGTAATTAAACACTGGAACAGAATACCCAGGGAGGTGGTTGAATCACCATCCCTGGAGGTGTTTAAAAGATGTGGTGATTAAGGACCTGGTTTAGCACTGGACTCGGTAGAGTTAGATTAATGGTTGGACTCGATGGTCCTAAAGGTCTTTTCCAACCAGAACGATTCTGTGATTCTGTGATCCTAAACACATTCTCAAATTCGCCATAATTAATTAATGTTTGTTATTTTTCACTCTGTATAAACATGAAACTTACATAACCCTATAGAAAACACAGTCTTGTTGATGTACTGTTCTTTGCTCCGATTAGTTATGTGGCAAATCATATTTTGCCTTAATTTGCCTTACAAAGGTAAGGAGGCTTAGAATTATGCAAGCTCTGGTGTGCAAATTATTAACAATGTGTTGCATATGTAACAATTACAAATGTGGAGATTTTATTTCAGACGAGGTCTACTCGGGCATTTCTATTCTGCAGCATGTCTGGCATGATGCAAACATATTTTCCTGTGTCAATGAATCTTTTGGAAAAAAATTCAAATCGCCAAATAAAATTTTAAGAAAGAAAATCAGAAGGACAATGATTGTGTCTGCAATATTGAAACTTTTGACTGGGTCCACCATCAGCACCCCGCCAACTCCAGCTTCTCACAGATATAGGTGTGCTACGAGTATATATGTGAAAGAGTGAGGGAGGTATCACAATAAAGCCTCCTGTATCACGAGGGTCTGCGTTACTGTATTTAGTCGAGAACTGAATATGTTACTGCAGGCAGCAGACCTCACCTTTGATGAAGCAAGAAATCTCCATTCCCTGCGGACAAACTTCCCAGTGTTCCTAATCTATTGTTTAAAAAAACTACTTTTACTCCTCAGCTCCAGCTCTCAGTTTGCATTTGCAGAAATATTTAAAATTATTTATTAGTAACATTAGAAATAATAACAACAACAACAGGAAGGAGGGGAAGTGATGCCCGCCTATTTGTATCCCGAGCAGTAGCCTCGCACCACGGGGTTCTGCACGCCTCATGTGTGGCATGTGACCCCCCCATCTGGGCAGGAGGGCGGACATGCCTCGAATAGTCCTACAGCCCCTTCCTCCCCCTTTTCTCCCCAAAGGCTGCACCCCATAGGCAGAGTCCCCGGGGTGCCGCGGCGGGACTGAGGTGTGGAGGCCAGTGCGTGGGTGCGGAGGGAGCGCCTCTGCCGGAGCCCCAGCAGCCAGCGTGCATCCGTGTGTTGATTTGGGGCGGGAAGATGGAGGTGAGTGGGTGGGAAATGCCAGGGCAAAGGGGAGGGGGAGCCACGTTGCAGTCTAGTGTGAGACAGCACCCGTCGCCACCCTTCTACCTCCATTGCCCCTTATGTTTTCCTCTCCTGCCTACCGTTGAATGAGCAGGGTTGGGCTTGAAAAGTCATAAGTAATCTCTGCGAGGATGTGTGTGATGTGTCTTGTTGAGGGACTGCGGACAGGAGCAGATCGGTGTCAAGCATCACTAGGGTAAGTACCAGGGAGCGGAGCAGCCCTGCCACCCTGTGCCGCGACAGCCTCGCCGCTTACCACACACACACACACACACTTTCGCGGGGACTCGGTCTTTGCCGGGGGCTTGGTAAGGCCAGGCGAGGCCCCACTGGGCTTCGGAGGAGGCCTCACTGTGTCACCCACAGGAGAGTGTCCGAGGAGGGCGACCCTGCCCGCAGACTCCCGAGGGCTTGGGGCGGGGGAGGCAGGGAATCAGCAGGGACAGTTCGCCCCCCACAGCAGGCTTCCTTACACCTTGTCGTCCTGCGATTCCTCGGATCGGTTGTTGACTTTCTATGGCACTTCAGTCTTCTGAAAGTTTATGCTGGGCTTGCGGCAGACGCAGTTATCCCAGACGGCTGCAGGAGAGGCCATTTCTCCTGAGCAGGGAGAGATTTCTCTGTGCCCTTCCCCTCTTTTGCCCTTACTCCTCTTTCCCTAATTACAATTTCCCTAATTTTTTACTCTTAATGAAAAATCTCATTTAACTGAACAAAGACTATTGGATTACAAGCCTGATCATCTGTGAGAGACGGACTCTATAATGGCCTTTAATCCAGCGACATCTACTGGCCATTCCTGGCGATGCACCAGTCCCAGAGGGGGAAGAGGCTTTTGGGGCAGGACTTAGCAGGGCTCATTGAGAGAGCTTTAAACTAGATGTGAAGGGGGAAGGGGAGAAAACTGGGTCTGTTAGGGACAAGAACAAGAGGAACGTACCAGGGCCTGAAAGCAGGTGGTCTAAGGAGGATTTAGTCCCACCAGTGGGCTCTGTTTGTTTCCTGAAATGCCTGTATGCTAATGCACGCAGCATGGGGAATAAGCAGGAAGAGTTAGAGGTCAGTGTGCGGGCTAAGGGTTATGATCTGGTAGCAATACCAGAGACGTGGTGGGACAGGTCACATGACTGGAATGTGGCCATGGATGGTTATGTGCTTTTTAGGAAAGATAGGGCGGGGAAGCGAGGTGGTGGAGTTGCTCTTTATGTGAGAGAGCAACTAGAATGTATTGAGTTTTGTGCAGGGGCTGATGAGGGGCAAGTTGAAAGTCTGTGGGTAAGAATTAAGGGGCAGGCTGGTGTGGGTGATACAGTCGTGGGGGTCTACTACAGACCTCCTGATCAAGGCGAGGAAGTTGATGAGGCTTTCTACAGGCAGCTGAAAGTAGCCTCACAACTGCAGTCCCTAGTCCTCATGGGAGATTTTAACTACCCCGATATCTGCTGGAAGACTCACACAGCCAGCCTTTCACAGTCTAGGAGGTTCCTCCAGTGCATTGATGATAACTTCTTAATGCAAATGGTGGACAAGCCGACTAGAAGAGGAGCGCTGCTGGATCTTGTGCTCACCAACAAGGAGGGCCTTGTTGAAGCAGTGGTGGTCAGTGGCAGCCTTGGCTGCAGTGATCACGAGATGGTGGAGTTCAGGATCCTGTGTGGAAGGAACAGAATACCCAGTAGGACCAGAACCCTGGACTTCCACAGGGCAAACTTTGGCCTCCTCAATCAACTGTTAAGGGAAATCCCATGGGACAGGGTGCTAGAAGATAAAGGGGCTCAAGATAGCTGGTCAACATTCAAGGACCACTTCTTGCAAGCACAGGATCAGAGCGTCCCAATGGTTAGGAAATCTAGTAAGGGAGCTAGGAGACCAGCATGGTTAAAAAAGGAACTGCTGGGCAAACTTAAGTGGAAAAGGAAAATCTACAGATCATGGAAGGAGGGGCTGGTCACTTGGGAGGAATGTAGGGCTGTTGTCAGAGGATGTAGGGAGGCAATTAGGAAAGCTAAGGCTTCCTTGGAACTTAACCTTGCAAGTCAGGTTAAGGATAATAGAAAGGGCTTTTTCAAATACATAGCTAACAAAGCTAACACTAGAGGCAATATTGGCCCACTGTTGAATGAGGTGGGAGCCCTGGTGACAGAGGATATAAAGAAGGCAGAGGTGCTGAACGCCTTCTTTGCCTCTGTCTTTACTCCTGCAAGATTTCCCCATGAGCTCCAGACTCATATAGCCCCAGAAGTAGTCAAGATAGATGAGGAGTTTGACATAGTAGATGAGGATTGGGTTAGGGATCAGTTGAGTAATCTGGACATCCATAAATCGATGGGTCCAGATGGAATGCATCCAAGGGTGCTGAGGGAGCTGGCGGAGGTCATTGCTAGGCCACTCTCCATCATCTTCGGTAAGTCATGGGTAATGGGAGAGGTGCCTGAGGACTGGAGGACAGCAAATGTCACACCAGTCTACAAGAAGGGCAAGAAGGAGGACCCGGGTAACTATAGACCAGTCAGCCTCACCTCCATCCCTGGAAAGGTGATGGAACAACTTGTTCTTGTCTCTATCTCTAGGCATATCAAGGACATGGGGGTCATCAAGAGCAGTCAGCATGGTTTTATCAAGGGTAAATCATGTTTGACCAACCTCATAGCCTTCTATGAGGAAATTACTAGGTGGATAGATGATGGTAGAGCGGTAGATGTGGTTTATCTTTATTTCAGTAAGGCATTTGACACCGTCTCCCACAGCATCCTTGTAGACAAGTTGATCAGGTATGGGTTTGGTGATCAGGTAGTGAGGTGGATCAGGAACTGGTTGATGGGAAGGAGTCAGAGAGTTGTAGTCAATGGGGCAGAATCTGGTTGGAAGTGTGTGACTAGTGGAGTCCCTCAGGGGTCGGTACCTGGACCGATGTTGTTCAACATCTTCATCAATGACCTGGATGAGGGTATAGAATGTACCCTCAGCAAGTTTGCTGATGACACTAAGCTGGGAGGAGTGGCTGACACACCAGAAGGCTGTGCTGCCATTCAGAGGGACTTAGACAGGCTGGAGAGTTGGGCGGGGAGAAACATGATGAAATTCAACAAGGGGAAGTGTAGAGTTTTGCATTTGGGGAAGAACAACACGATGTCCCAGTATAGGTTGGGGGCTAACCTGCTGGAGAGTAGTGTAGGTGAAAGAGACCTAGGGGTCCTGGTAGACAGGAGGATGACCATGAGCCAGCAATGTGCCCTTGTGGCCAAGAAGGCCAATGGCATCCTGGGGTGCATTAGAAAGGGTGTGGTTAGTAGGTCAAGAGAGGTTCTCCTCCCCCTCTATTCTGCATTGGTGAGGCCGCATCTGGAGTATTGTGTCCAGTTCTGGGCCCCTCAGTTCAAGAAGGACAGGGAACTGCTTGAAAGAGTCCAGCGCAGAGCCACAAAAATGATTAAGGGAGTGGAACATCTCCCTTATGAGGAAAGGCTGAGGGAGCTGGGTCTCTTTAGCTTGGAAAAAAGGAGGCTGAGGGGTGACCTCATCAATGTTTACAAATATGTAAGGGGTGAGTGTCAGGGAGATGGAGTTAGGCTCTTCTCAGTGATGACCAGTGATAGGACAAGGGGTAATGGGTGCAAATTGGAGCATAGGAGGTTCAAGGTAAATATCAGAAAAAACTTTTTTTACTGTGAGAGTGACAGAGCACTGGAACAGGCTGCCCAGGGAGGTTGTGGAGTCTCCTTCACTGGAGACATTCAAAGCCCGCCTAGACAAGTTCCTATGTGATGTACTCTAGGTGACCCTGCTCTGGCAGGGGGGGTTGGACTAGATGATCTTTCGAGGTCCCTTCCAAGCCCTAGGATTCTATGATTCTATGATTCTATGATTCTATGAATCCTCCATCTTGTGATACTACTAACGACAAACTCATTTATTCTCAGGTTTTATGGACAGGGAGATTTAGCAAAGTTTTGCTCATTAACCTTAATGCACATTTAGAAAACGCACTCGAAGAACTTCTTTGAGTCGCTGCATTTGTTTTCACGGTATGAAAGTTGAAACCTCTGAAAGGTAATTGCCGCCTGTTGTGCCATACCCTTTCCTCACTGTAAAAGAACTGCACGTTGCTATTTTTTCGGGCGAGAAGAAAAAAACTCCTGCAGGTGTACAAAAAATGTCATTTGAAACAGCCAGTTATTATTTTCCCCAACTATAGCCCATTGAGAAAAGCCTATTGAGACACGAAACAATCAAAATTCCTATAATGAGATCTTGGAAATCAATTATCAAAGCACACCCAGCTAATGAACTACTAAAATAACAACAGAAAGTGGAGGTTAATCCAGTCAAATGTAACTTCCAACTTCTCGGATGTGTCTTCTGCCTAAAAACCTAACACGATTAGTGCTCCTTCACTGTCATTTGTCTTTGTAAAAACTGCCTTTTGGTAACATAAATATGGGCCTTTTAATTTAATGATTTTTTAATTATTAAAAAGAAGAAAGGAGAATAGGGATAAGGTAAAGAGTAATACAATCAGCTCGAAAGTGTTTCAAAGAAAAAGTTCTTTCTGCACAGCATCAGTACAAAATTAAAATAAAGAATAGGGCCATTTCACAGGGGCGAATACTAAAATTGTACTCCTGCTTAGGATATTATTGTTGTACCCCCTCCCACGGTTTGTAAGCCACGCTTTCCTTCAAACAGGAATCCACAAAGTGAGCCCATTTTTTGATCCTGGGAATTAAAATGCAAAGCACGGAGGAGACTACGATTATTCCTGCTGAAATGTGTTTTTGGAATATTGCCTTTCCTGGTGTATATAAGATAATACAAATAAGGGGAGAAAGGCTGGAGTGAGACGGTACTGGCACGGAGAATACACAGGTGCTGCCCTTCACTATCTGTGCTCAGCGTGTCCTTCATGAGCTTCTCTGGAAAGACTTCGATGGTAGAGAGGCGTTTATCATTATCCCTATCAGGTCTCTAATTTTTGTGGGATATAGCCCAGATCTGGAGGTGGAAGCATGTGTATGCGGAGGGAAAGCGGTATTTCAGCCGCTGTAGCTGGGGGCTGAGGTCCCAAGGAGGCGACAAAGACAACATCCCCACTTGTTTCAGAAGGCACGTTGCAAAGACTAAAAAATACACTTGTTTTCTCCTGGAATTTTGCTGGTTTATGCCCAGTGAAAAGATGGCTCTAGTAGGGCTGGATTCTTGCTCTAGAGCGGATCACTCAGGGGGGAGCGCTGCCATGATGTCCTCTTCCTAGCCTGCGCTAGGTTGGGCAAGAGAGCGAGGCGGCCATTCCTCACGTCCTAGCCACACCGATCGCCCGCGCTCGCCGGGGCCGTGCGGCACACCGGTAAGTGTCGCTGTCTCCCTGCTCTACGGGGCCTCAGAGGGCTCTGGAGAGCTGCGCCTTCTGGAACATCCAGACCTGGCTCTGGTCACCTGGACAGCAGGCAGCCGGCCTAGGGCTGCGGCATCCCCCTCCTGATCTCACCGCCGCACAAGGCTTCCACAGAGCCGGCCGTAGAGCAGACCCAAGGGGGGCACTTTAGGTAGGAAACAAGCTTTCGAGGAGTCATGGAGCTGAGGGATACCCATGCCCCCTGCCAACCTTTTCCATTTGGTCTGCGCAAGAAGAGCAGAAGTGGGCTCTGGCCATTCCAGATAATGTAAAGGGAAAAATAATCCAAACCAAAAGAAAATAATGTTTAGTCCTCTCTGTGAGCCAATTATTAAGGAAATAACGGTTTATTTAAAAACCTTATTTTTAATTGCTTATTTTATGCCAAGTTATAAACTGATTACAAAAATTGAACAACAGAAAACCCATCAGGAAAGCTTGCCTAATTCTCTAAGTGCTAAAAGCCATAAACATCTCGTGTATGGAAACAACTGCATTGGCTAGATTGATGCTGAAGTTAATGTTTTGAATGCTCACTAAAATGTATCTAATAGAGTTAAATGTACGTCAACCCTTTGCTCTCCTTCACGGAAATATACATTTTATCAATTATTTTAAATATGCATGAAATGCGTGAATATTAAAATTCTTGCCTCCTCTTCCCCTGACATGCCTCTTGGTTTCTAGCTTTCTACCGCTAATCAAGGGAGACATTTTAATCAGAGAGAGATTGGCATGGCTTTGTATTTTTTTTCAAAAGGATGTGTAGTAAGAGGTACATTCACACTGGACCTGTAAAGAAGTCCAAATTATGAATTTTTGTGAAGGCAAATTCCACAAAATTCAGACTTTTCCTTACTAAAAACAAACAAACAAACAAAACAAACAAACAAAAAAAACCCAAAAAAACCCTAACCAAAACAAAACCCCAATTTATTTATCATTTCAAGATTCGGTTATTCTGCCTAAAATTACATGGTTTTAATTTTACAATTTTTTGTTCAAGGGTTTAAATCTTGCGGGGAAAAAACAAGACAAAACAAACTTTTTTCTGTACCTGTATCTCCCTTATTCTAAAACAATTCATAAATAATGCCAAAACATGTATGTTCACGTGTAGAGCATATCGGCGCAGATCTGATTATGTACGGTTTGATTAAAAGATAGATAAGGAGGACTGAAGAGAGGGAAAAATCTAAGTGTAAAATGTTGAATATTTAGATTATTCCAGCCATGAAAAGCATTACAAAAAGACGAAGGGGGGATCTATTTCATGTATTTATTTTCAACCCGACGCCCTCTGTCATCTGAAACGATCAGCTGTAACGATTATCCCAAATTTTAATATTATTAATGCTACTTTTTTTCTGTATGAAATCCGTGAAATTGTCACTTCAGTAGCGTTTTGAAATCATATGTGAGTTGTACGCGCCTTTATTTTTGGCTTTAAAAGGTTGAGTATTAGGTAACGAGTTGGGGGGGAGGGATTTATTGTTCATATCCTACCCATCAAATTAGCGTTAAAGTGGCAAGTGACTGAGGCAAGACAGCTGTCCCCACGATGCCTGTGGCACATGCAGGGGCGGGGGAGGGGTGGACGGGCTGGGGAAGCTGCTGCAAGAGCTTGCGCTGCTGCCGGCTGCGGGGCTTATTCAAATGTCGCCTGCTGCCTCTGTGATTCGCGGGAACCCAGCCTCCGTATGGTAATAGGAGGCGGAGGGGCAGGTGTATGGATGCGGCGACGGGGGTAGAGGCTGAAGAGAGCTGGGGAGGGGGCTCAGGCACTGCTCCCGCGGCAGCTCAGCTGGGGCAGAGCACCTTCCGTCCCGTCCCGCTGGGTGCTGTTCCGCTGGGTGCGGTGCCGTCGGGAGCAACGTTGGCGCGCAGCGAGGAGGCGGCGGGGGTAAGCAGCAGCGGCAGCACGGGGAGTGAGGCGTGGGGTCATTGCCCTGCGCCACCAAGGGAACCGGGGGCAGAGAGGCGGCCAGGTCCGCCCTGCCGCCAGAGACAGCCTCACTGCCGCACACTTATGCCTCTGGCAGAGGGGCATTATGTAACATATACATATACCCCCCCGCTCACCAACACCTACACACATACACCGCTCTCCCTCTGTGCCGTCTGCTACCCGAACTTGGGCTAGGCACTCACCTCTGTGGATCTGTCTGTGTATGTTACTAGAGATCTACAAAGGAGTGCGATTCTAGTGTACTAATTAAAAGCAGTGGAATTAATAGGTTTCCTTTTGTGGTCTAAGAATCCCCAAAATCACTCATAAATGGACACCTGTACACAGATGTGTACTCCGACCGCTATCATAAAAATGTGTAAAAAATGTACTTTCCTATATAAATTTATTACTCTATATGGTAAGGTAAGAAATAACCTGATGGATGATAGTATCTGTTTCCGGGATTTTATGTTTTACGGGTAGCCATCTGACAACTTTCTTGGGTGACATATATGAGCACTTTACTGTAGGGCTTGTACAACTGGAGCTAGAGGTAGCGCTGGAAATACCACAAGAAATCCAAAGTATACGTCTTCTGAAATAGGTACTGAGTAATACAAATCGAGTATGACATTCTGATTTTTATTTTAACATATATATATGCATAACAATCTTGGAGGGGAGGTAATTTTTGCCTTTTACGTTTATGCAGGTAAGTAATTAATGGTGTAATTAATTATCTATGCATGTACTTAGACTTTTTTCTTTAAGAAAAAATGTGTCTATTGGTGGGCATTGTTCTTATGGAAAACGTTGCTCGTTAAAAATATAATATTTCTAGAATATAAAAAGAGAGTAATCTTCTGATTTTAATCAGGTTTAAACTACTCTCTTTTTAAATAAGAATTTCCCCATTAAGTTTAATCGAAATGAGCTAATACTGGTTTTAAATGTAATTCAAGGCCTGTGGATTTTCAGATAAAGGAAATGTAATGATAACGGCAATATTTTAAAATAACCTTTAAAAATGCCTTTTCAGTAAAAACTTAGGTAGTTTGTTTAAAACTACACGTTAACATGAATTGTAATGCATTTAATAATGTAGCAGTTAAGACAGAACCTACAAAACGTCTTCCTTGGAGAAAGCACTCCATACCTGGGTCTACACATTTTAAGATAATATTCTGAAATAAAACATTCCTGCAATCAATAGAGATATAAGTGTGTTTATAGGTCGTAATTCTGCAATAAAATATTATAAATCCTTTTAATCAGTCCCCATTACACGCATTATCTATATTGCCTTATACCTTAAACCAGTATTTTTTTCCTAATACAAAGTTCATTAGGCGATCAAATTTCCAGGTTCAACCTATTGGTATAGGCTGAACCTGACAATGATATGTGCCTCTCCTTTTAAGACTCAATAAGCATGTTATGCACATGCATTTGTTTTATTGGCTTTGTGCATATTTTATAACCTTATACAAGCAGAAGCAGGGAGGAAGCTGAATATAAAGGCACATACACAGGCAAAAGGGTGGGGAGGGGGCAGAAAAGGGGGGGTAAAGAAAGAAAGGAAAGATCAGAGAAAAATAGCTTCTAACTTTCGGTTACTTTTTTAAAATTCAAATATAGCTTTACATATGCATAAGTATTAAAAATAACACACGGTGGAACCAGGAGGAGGAGGAGAGAATGGCACAGCGGTGAAGCCCTGATTATGCATAGGGAGCCATCTGGAGCAGCGTGCTCTAAGCCGGCCTCTTTTCCATGCCGCATCGTAGTCAACCCCGGTCGACTCAAAGCCGGTGCGCCCCAGCCTTCTGCGCCAAACTGATACTTGTTATTTCGTTTCTTTTTGTTGTTGTTTATTATGTTTGATGGGGAGGAAGAGGGGAGAACGGTTTGTTTGTTCCATTAATTGCGTTCTTCATGAATAGGGGCGATCGCTCTAGGAATCTTCAGTCTCTTCTCCAAGCAGTAGGATTTGCATATTTTTTAATGCCCTAATTTCCCTGATGTATGTAAATGTAGATGGACGTAAACCTCAAGCTGATGTCAATGAACATGACCTCGCTGTTAAACCCTGAGCGTGAAGTGAGGATGGGGGACGCAGCGGCAGCGAGAGCCTCTCCGCGCTGCGCCTGGCCAGGCCAGAGCGGCGGCCGCAGCGGGGGGGTGACCAGACTGCCGGTAGGCACAGTCCGCAGCTGCGTTGACTGCTTGGCTCCGCTCGCCGCTTTGCCACACTGATCAGAGCCCCTGCCCAATAAAATAAACATTAACAAAAACATTAATACGTATGTCAAAACCACTCTTTGCAAACCAAGCACTGATTTATCCCATTTGGAAAGAGAAGCGGTATTAAAGGGCTCTGGGATGCAGAAAGTTGGTTTTGTTGTTGATACCAAGGTAGAAGAGGGTAGATGTGAGGAATTTTCAAAAGCTGTCTCCTCTATTTATTTCCCTGTAACCTTTCTCCCTTAGAAACACCTCGGTTGAACATGTTTGGAGAACTTTTAGCTCTAGGGGAGTTTCTATTGGTGAAGCTGTAGAATTAAATGCATTTGACGTTTTGAAAAATAATGGTATCCTTTATTAGGATCTACGTGTTTTTTTTCTCATGTTTGTTTGATTGTCTGTTTTATTATGTTCCAGAGCAGCTCTTTAGAACTTGGCATAGCCACTCTTAGAGCAAATCAGTGGCAAGCGGCCACACACATGCTCACACACACTCACGCGCTGCTTCTCTATTCAAACATCTTGACTAAACTTAAATGGCCAAGCCAGAGAATGAAAACATGAGTTTATTTCTAATTGAGAGACTAATCCAGGCTTTTATAAATCCTCTCAGATGTTTTGTGTAGCCAGGGTTTACCCGGAATTTTGTTAGTTTCGTCTGAGATTACATTTTTATTCTGTTGGTCTGCCTTGTACTGGGCTGTGTTGGCAGGAGAATCCATGGGTGCTGTGTGCGGCTGGGCTGCCACGGGGGCTGTGAAGGGCGGCGGTCAGGACGAGGTAGCTGGACTGCTATCCCTGGCAGTAGTTGGCGGGAAATCCGCATCTCTGCGGACCGACTACCCTCTCCCTGGAGCTGCACTCTGGACGGGACTCCCATGTGACATATATATGCTACATACACATATGACATAATATGTATATACATTTTTTAGTATTACCCTTCCCCCAATCCTCACCTCTCCCCCTCAAGACACATTCTTCACACATGCTCACACTCATTGACACCTACCCACACGGCTAAAACACAGCACTCTATGGAAAACACCATGTGCAGATGTCATGCCGAGTCGCCTCAGACAGTGACAGGCTGTCTGGCAGACTCCCCTCCCCTTCCCTTCCCTTCCCTTCCCTTCCCTTCCCTTCCCTTCCCTTCCCTTCCCTTCCCTTCCCTTCCCTTCCCTTCCCTTCCCTTCCCTTCCCTTCCCTTCCCTTCCCTTCCCTTCCCTTCCCTTCCCTTCCCTTCCCTTCCCTTCCCTTCCCTTCCCTTCCCTTCCCTTCCCTTCCCTTCCCTTCCCTTCCCTTCCCTTCCCTTCCCTTCCCTTCCCTTCCCTTCCCTTCCCTTCCCTTTTCATGGGTGAAATGTTATTTCTGCGCCACTTCGTTTTTTTTAACCTGAAGTGTTGAATGATAAGGAATTTAAGGAAACCACAAAACTGTAGTAAAGCCTTACTCCAGCAATTACTGTGTTTATGAGACGTCACACTACAAGTTTCATGATAATACATTGGAAGGGATTCTTTGTGTTGTTGTTGTTATTATTGTTGTTGTTGACCAGTTGATCAATTTTGACAAAAGTTACACAAAATGGTAATACCTCCCAAAAACAGCACCCAGAAGAAACTCTTCTTCAGAAGTTAGCTGGAGGAAAACATCTTAGAAAAACTCAACCATTTGGTGCAATTATTTTTGCTTAAAAAAAAAAAAAAAAAGTGCGCTTTCCTTTCCTTCTTCTCCAGGAAAATGGAAAATGTAGCTATTCTAGGCATTCCTAAGTTTTTTTGTCTGTCAAAATGGGACTATGAGAGGTTTTGGTGTAAATTCATTATCTTTTGGCAATGCATAACACATAGTAGGAACGGGGAAAGACCGTGGCAATGGGTGAACAAAAGGGTTTCAGTTCATCAGCAACAAAAGCGTTGGAAAAATTGGTTGAATTTCAGAGCACGTCCTTCCTCAGTAAAGAGAGCTGGACTAGACCTTGGCCAGCCCCCCAAAAAAACTTGCAAAGCCTCACATACAACACTTCATTTTCTACTCTGGGGCTTAGGAAGCTATATGGAAAAAGATAAAAGAAAACAAACCACACCCTTTTGACTTTCTCCCCTCTTTTTTTTTTTTTTCCTTTCATTTTTTAAAATGGAAGATTTCTAAGTATTTTAGAACCAATCGTTCAAGAATTACACCATGGAACTAAGTGGCACTTTTAAATATAGATGACAAGGGGAGAGATCTGAATTTCTGGAGATACGAAAGAACCTACTTTCTGTGCTTTAAAGGGGTCTTGACCAAATCTTTGTTTTCTACTGGAGATTCACCTAACCATTTAGATCTGGGGTAAAATCTTTATTTTATAAAGAATAAATGTAAGTATTGCGAGGGGGATATACAGAACCTGGATTTGTTATGAAAGGGAGAGAGCTGAACTTCATTGCACTTTCCATTTTCCGATTGAGGGAGTGGGAATATGTGAACCTGAGCTCAGTCAGTAGATGTGCGTCTGGTTCAGGAGTAGGGACTGCCTCGCCCAGCGTCAGACAGAACAGGTTGTCTTGGTAGGGCTCCAGGAACTTCCACTGGCGACCACAAGAGAAATCTGATTAACAAGGCAGGGTTTTATGAGTTAACGCGATGGCTTACATTGGTTAGCTGATTTTGTATGACTTATACTAAACTTGTTGGTCTTATGTGTGGTTAGGTGTGGGAACTCTTAATTATCAAGCAGATTGCCACTAAAAGCAGAGCTATAACGTTTAAGTATGCAGAGAGGAAACTTTTTAGTAATACCCGGGTACCTTTTGAAGGTGTATAGACATAGGAACAATAATTCACTGGGTTTAAATTGGCATAGGGGAACTAACTCCCGTTGACTCTACATTTTCAAGCTGTTTTATAAAAAAAAAAAAATAATTAAAAACAAAGTCGAACTAATATTTTTGAGATTGCCAACGTGGAGGAGATTATTCACTGTAGTTAATAAATCTGCCTGCCTCTGTGCTTAGTGGGTCACTTCAAGCAAGTAGCACTTACTGGGTTGTCCAAAATGCAGCCTGATCAAAATATATATCCCTTTGAGTGGGGGTGATTTAATACATGTTTCATGAGGTTGTAATTATTCCCATCTTGGCCGGGGAGGCAGGGGCAGCTGCTTTGTGTCTGGCATAGGCTCAGCCCGGCTAAAACGCACACCTTTCTGAGGGGGGGAGGAGGAGAGGGAGGTCGCCTGCGCCATGTCGTGGCTCTAGGTTCCGCTGTCCCGGGAGTCCGGGAATGGCTGCTCCAGCATGGCACGGTACAGTCCTGGCCGCCACGGGGTAGGGCCTGGGGCGCGAGACTGCCAGGCCATCCGATGCCAGGGTGCAGGCTACCTCCAGCCCTGGCTCGAGCCCTTTGGGGCGCTGTTAGGCAGAGAGAGTAATTGAAGCAAAGTCTTCCCTCTCACCCACCCACCAAACCACCCACTCACCAAGTAGCATACCTCTCCAAGAACAACTCTAGCCCAGGATTCATAAAATGGAGGAAATAACTTACCATAAAATAGAATAACACAGTTACTTTGTAAGAAATAATATGCTTTTAAACTAAGGCTGATGTAATCAATATGATGCTATTATAGTGATTAGATTGTTATTTACACAAACAACTCTTGATAAAGTAGCAGTTTTGTAAATATAGACCATGCCTTTCTAATTATCCTGATTTCAGGTCATTGCTGATCTGAAAGACATGGAAATTCTATCGAGAAAATACTGGCTAAATGTGTTTTGCATATTTTGAACTGAAGGGTAGATGGAGCCTCCACCCTTTATTAAGCAACTGGCAGCTTACAGTATGCAAATATTATATATGCCTCTGTAGCTTTCAGCAGCTCTATTCAGCAGCCCCAAATATTCTTAAACTTTTTTCTATCATAGGTCTCCACAAATAATTATGGATTTTTTTTTAACTGTTCATAATTACATCCTGTAAACAACATTTAACCCTGCAGATACCAGAGTACATTACTCTTAGATTATCTGCAGGAAATTTGGTTATTTTTTTCCCTGTTTAATTGGAGTAAAACGTTTTGGTAATTTTTGCAATAATCTTAAAATGTTTATATACACAGCACCTCCTGTGTGTACCACCTAATGCTCCATGGGCATTCATTTATTTACATAAATTTCATGAAAAAGAACAGTGAAATTGTTTAAATTATGATCCTTTGCCTGTTTTGTGGCTATTTTTCAGATTTAAGCAATGCAGGAATACCACAGGAAATGACAATCACAACAATAAATGTGTTTTGGGTTTTTTTTTGTTCAATAATAAAAGTCAGAAGATAGAACATGCTCTTTAACAGCATGCAGAATATCCATGTGAAATTACTGACTGTGGTTTTCTTTTTTTCCCCCAAGATTTTGAATCCTTGAAAGTCTGCCTTTTCTTATTTTGTCATTTGGTTTTGTATTAGATATCCCTTTGCGTACTATATGTTCAACAGAAATATAATCTGCAGTTGCCTGTAAAATTAAATTGTAGTCACAAAAAAAATGATAAGACACTTTTATTAGAAGGCAAGCCAGTCAAGAGACTTACCTGGCTGAAAGGAAAGGGATATTATGCAGGAAATACTTGCCTGGATTGTATTGGTGTGACATGTTTTACATCTATGTGAATTCTATTCTAATTTAGAAAGAAAAGAGGATTCACATAATGTTATACAATTATGTATATAATAACAGTTTAAATAGGGTTTATATGTGTATTCCATACAGAAGATGGGCACTGGAACAAGTCTCTGTAATAATTAGAGAATCATAAGTATTCCTCTTTAAAGTAAATAGAGACTGTTTATTCTTAAAAAATCTATGGAGGATGTTTCTTCTTTACATCACAGCCATCTGGAAACCTATAAAAATATTAGAAAACAAGCATGGCAATCACATACCAATTTAAAGGCTATTAATGGAAATTTATTAGGGAGGCAGGAGGGAAAAAAGTGTTTGGATTCCATATCTTCCAATATGTAGATCATTCTAAATTGATTCCGGAAAAAGTTAACAATTGCTGTATAGAGTTTTTGGGTTTTTTTAATATTCACAATAAGCAAATATTCTTGTGTAGTCTTACTGGACACCTCTCGATTTCAAGGCCCTACTAGATGACTAAGAGTTAGAAAATTTAATTGGCAATATGGCTAATGAACAGCTAGGTTATAATTGCCATGTTGGCTCTTTTGACTTTCTGAGGCTCTAATGATTAATCAACAAAATGTGATAGGTGCATAGCAGTTACTTCTTAAGTCAGTGTGTGAGTAAGGTGGTCTTGAGAACAGAGTTTGATGTTTTAAAGGCATATTTTGCATCTTTGAAACATACTAGTTTACAATAAAATGTCTTGCATTTAACTGCAAATCCTATAACATGGCAACATGCTTTAATGCATGCATTAATGTATACATGTGTCTGTCTTAATATGTATTATATATATAAATATCTATATAAGCATAGACATACACACACATACACAAGGAATACCTGAATTTTCATGCCTCTGACAATGTAATGCATAAATTCACAATCCTATTGTATGTAACACATGCCTAACCACTAATACTGCCTCTAGTTATTGCAATAAAAAGCATCTTTCTAACTACCAATTCTTAGAAGTTCATTAGAATTTAGCATAATGTCAAAATGATCATGTGCCTTTAGATATATCAGATGTCTAATTCTCATCCAGCCTGAGAAGCAATGAGGAAGCACAGTAATGAATAGTACTGTTATAAGAATTCTAACAATTTTTTGCCAGACTGTATAATCTGAAAAGAGCACTGACACATCTCATATATACCAAGCACTAGTGGCAAATTGCAGTGTTTCCTTATATCAGAGTATCTAACACACATTAAAAAAAATAATGCTAAATTTCAGAGGCTTATAATCTGAAAGCACAAATGAATGGCCTTATTAGTAATATCATTACTGAACTCAGGATTTGGCACATTAGTAATGTTTATGCGTTACTTCTTGGTGGCAGTATTAATTTTGGACCTTGTCTGATAAATTATATTACTTTCCCATTTTCATGCTTTTGTAATATTAATCTATGATTTTAAAAATTGACTGGTTTATATAGTTGTAATTTTACAGTGTGGTTACCCTGTGTACATACAAGCACACATATGCTTTATTATGTGAGCAGGCTGTGTCAGTATAGAACAACAAGAATTTCAGTTTAGCTCCATGCATTTAAATATTTCCTCTTAAAAATAGTAGCAATGCAAACAGCTTAATTTACAAAGAAATCTATTTAAATACAGTGAGATGTATTTCCTATAACTGTACAGGAACATAAAGCATGATGTATTATGTTTTATTTTACACCTTAAAAAGAATAGTAGCAGAATGCATTTTAAGCAATAATTCCTTTACAAGTACAGAGCAGTCCATATTCTGTCTGTGCTGAATTTTTCAATATGCATCTTATACCAACTACAGTATGTATGAGCTGTTGAAATACATTTATTAATTTCAACAGTAAATATTGTAGATCTCAGTCCAGAGTTTCATTGTATCATGTATAGTCGAGAGATCTTTTTTGTTTGCACTTTAGACTTAGAAAAAATCTATACAAATTATAATGTTTAATAACTCAGAGTATAATGTAGGGGGAAGGGTGAATTGAGAAACTTAAATCCTAAAACCGTATATAATGCATTCTTACAGTTTAGAGAGACTTGCCTTCATCGATTTCTTGAGTAATGTAAGCATGCATTCCTTCACTCTAAGTACGAGGTTAATAAAAATAAATCAGCATTTTTATTAAGGCATTTCAACATTTGCTGCAATGTTCACCTGTGTTTTATTCTAACACCCACACACCCCACCCCATACACACTGGGAAATGGGGACATGGAGAGAGAGAGAATAGACGTTATAGAATATACTGGAGACAAGCCGGAGTCTGCTGCTAGCAGCATTTCAAATAAACATGGAGTGGAAAATGCATTGCACAGTCGTCGTGGTGTAAATACCTGCAAATCACTATAGAGACAAAACATGACCAAACTGTGAAGCCATTAAAAACACTACACAGCAGGGCAAATTGTCAATGTAATTACACATCGACTCACTGCGTAATATAAAACTGATCCCCAGTCTCAGAAAGCAAGGCCTTACTTTAAGCTATAACAAAGTACCTCACATCTCTCTGTACAAGCAGAGGCTGCCAAAAGAGAAATGCAGGCAAAGACATTCCGCAGAGCTGAAACACTTTTATCTATCCTTAGAGACACATTTTTTCCAGTCTTTGGATATTAGAGGGGTGTACACTAGCAAGAAGAAAGATAAAGGCGGCAGGTGGATTTTCTTACAGTCGAGAACGGTAGAGGCGACAATGTTTGGCTTAGTCCTGGGCTGCCGCTGCCTCTGGCAGGGGTAGATCCTGATCACTCATGCATATCAATAGCCGTGTGTACTTGAAATTTCTCATGACATCATCATTACCTTGGTCTCCCTCAGTCCAGGACCTCTGACCTTGCCGGTCTGGTCCACATTTTGGCACTGAAAGCCCTCCAATGATGCTCCTTTTCTCCTTTCAGACTGGGGGCAACAGCAAACCAGGAAGACCGCATCTTCTTCCCAGCTCTAGGAGCCCTGTGAAAACGAGGATCTTCCCCCCCTAAAACACACATACATGCAAGATATTTGCAGTCAAGCTGCCACAATTAGGTAAAAAGCTCTATACCATGCATAATCTAAAAGGATCAGGAGCTGAATCCTCGAATCATCTTGTCACTTTCTACTTAAATGGGATTTTTTTTCCTCCTTACACTGCGCTGGAAATTTCCGATGGCTTTACATCTTTATAGAGTCTAGAGAGTCTTTCGTGAGACTGAAGCAATTTACAATGCAAATAGAGTCTTGTGAAGGGATGGATGCTTTTCAGTCTTATCACAGCTTGATGCACCTTAATAGCTGGGTTTATTTTCTGATGTTAACAGACGAATTGTTGACTATCGCTGCCGGAAATTACTGGCTGAAAGAAAAAGAAAAGTTTGGAATAAACTTTGAAGGCAACAGATTTATTTTGGATGTTATTAGCTGCCCGCGTGTACACACATCAGGTCACAGTTGCATAAAAGGATGACTATTTTAAAGCAGCACTAGTACTCTTGGAGGAAACTACACGTCTATCAGAAAAAAAAAAATCTGGATTATTGCAAGGGGAAAAAGCAAAGCAGCTTTGAGGGAAGCGAGTTGTTATCTTTGGTTATCTAGCTGTATGAGTGTTTTGGTCTTCATAAAGCTAGATAACCGAAAGTAAAAACTCCTTCAAGATCATCATACACCGTATGGAAATGAAAGACTACTGCAAGAGACAGTAAAAAAAACCAAACAACAAGCAACCCGAGAAAGGTCAGGGATGCTTACCGAATCTAACATTTTTACAGCTAAAGGTGGGAGTGGAGGGAATTAAATGGCATAGTTAGTCCAAAATATGAAGATGTCAGGATGCTAAATGCTGCAACGAGGAAATGATACTGATGGTAAACAGTGCATGTGCAACTACTGCTGTTAAATAAATAAATAGAAATCAAGACCAGTTAATGTTTAACTGGGCTGAGACGATTTTTTTAAGAAAGCGATTTGGAAATGCTGTTTCATTTTGCAAAATGATTAATTGCAATTAAATTGCTTTAAAAATAAAGCTGGTAGTTGGATAGGGTGAAGATGATGGTTGTTGTTGATGATACAGTGTGGAATGAACTAAAAAACACAACAGTCTGCATTAATCTTAGACAAAGCATTGAGGGGTTTATTTCAAAAAAATATAAAACCAGGCTATAAAAAAAGTTTACACTGAAGTGTAGGCAAGCTTAACAATTTACTACTGAGAACTCGGTGGAGATGCACAAGGATGAAAAAAGTGATGGCTGACTTTTATTCTTCTTTTCAATATGCAAACACAGATGCTTCTCTGTTCCGAGGAGGTTTCCTTGAGGAGACTATTGAAGCAGAAAGACATGAAGGAGACGAAATCGCCTCCCTCCTTGTCAAAGTGTTAAAAATGTTGTGTGTCTTACTCTGCACCTAGCATTGGAAATGAAAGTGACATTTACTCCAATAATCCACGTGTGGGCCTCCTCTCTTTTTGTTTAAGGATGATCAGATCTATCCAGGAAACAGCTCTGGCATCCCAAACTGAAATAATTAGGATGCATATAGACCTGACAGAAATGGGGAAGCTGACGGTCTGTCTTGCCTAATTGAATCCGTTAAACGGCGTGCAGGACATGTGAACGTCTGGGCGCTCCCATTCCCACGCCTGGGGCAAGTGGCAGTTCCATGCCCCGGCAGCCCGTGACAGATAGCCCTGCTGGAGGCTGGAGGATGAAAAAACCCAAAACATTAAGTTTACCATACTCACCTCAATCTCCTTCGTAAGTGGAGGCATTTCCCATCTACATCCACCTGCAGGCTCCCAAGTGAGAACACCAACTGCTCTGTGGCTACACAGTGTCTCTCTCTGTTAATACTGCAAACTTGGTACAAGCTCATCGGGAGTAAGTTTCACTTTTCTTCTGTGGTCCAAGATGATTTAAGAGAGGCAAGGCAGAGGCAAGGCAATTCGGGAGGAGCACCTATGGAGACTGCGCCTCTCTTCCCTGATAGAAAAAATAGCAGACATTATGTGTTGCAACCTTGTAAACATTTCACAGTTTTTAATAAACACTTGTTTGGATGCGATTCATATTTATAATTATTGCAGTTTAGGCATCTTTTACAGTGAAATTGAGCAGGATTAATTTTTAAGGGTAACATTTTCCTTTGGACTTGACTGAGACATCTTTCCAAAGGCACACTAGTGTATAATACTATCTTACAAAGTTAATATCTCTAAGGTAGACTCAAATTAGATCAGAGATAAGGGAACAATTCTCAGTGTTCTTCATAAATTAAAGGGCTAACCTTGTACAGGCTGGGGGTTTGGGTTTTTTTTTTGTTTGTAGTTTTGGTATTTTACTTTATTTTTTTTTTTAATTTTTACTTTGGAGTAGGACAGCTCACATAAAATACTGTTTGGCGGTTTATAATGGAAATATTTACCTTTACCTCATATACTCTGAGAGAAAGGAAGCAGAGAACCATCAAACATGTCCTGGAAACACCACATACATTGTTGATTTAAAATAAAGAATTAGCCTCCAAAGTCATCTCATCTTCCCTGCCGTTACAAATACATTCTATAGGATTTTCAGTCTTTAGCGTTAACTCGGTGGCTTTTTTACGGAGATTCAGCTAGTACCCCAGGTAAACTGTATTTACATAAATTCCCACTTTAGCTGCTGTACACGTGCCAAAGTTTTACTACTGTAGTGACTGATGAGAAGCCCCTTGTTTATTTACATTTGAAGCACTGTTTGTGCGATCAATCTTTGGTTGTTGAGTGCCTGTGTGCCTTTCATTTACTGAGTGTCCAGGGGTGCTATTTACTTAGAGCCATTGTCTACTACAATTAACATTTACATTACAAAGTATGTGGTTTTCTTGGGAAATCTATTGTTTACTTAGGAATCCAACGGAGTCAATTTACTTAAGCTTTTGCTTGCTTCTTGGTCTTTTATAAATTTGTTAAGAAAAACACCTAATAAAAATATAAGTATTATAATTGTGTTAGCCATTGTAATATTAAATTTATTTGTACCTTCTTGATGTTACATGAATATAAATTAATCAAATAAATTTGATATTATTATACATTTTATTATTATTGCTTAATTGCTTAGAAGCAAAATGCCCCATTTCTTCCCCCTTTTGTCCTCCAAATCTGACTTGGGAAAAGAGAGCATGTTAAAATGTAGTAGCATGCCCTCCAAGTTTATGCTTGCCTCACGTAGCAAATAATGTTCTATAAAATTATATATCTGTAAAATGCTGTTTCCTTAAAACTTGTAAAAAATCAATCAATGTACAGCTTTAAATAAAAAGAAGTGTAAAAATCAGTTGAGCAGTCCTTTGAAGGCTAGTTTTAGACAGACCAGGTTTATTTAGCATACCACTCCATTGTAAAACAGTTGAAGTTGCAAGTTGCGTGAGTATGCATGTGAACTAGCAGGAACCCAGGCTTATTCTTTGTGAAAAGGGTTCAGCAGATTGCTGTGCAAGGCCACTGTTAAAAAGGCAGCTGAATTTAACACCATCTGGAAGAAAAGATCCCCTCACAACTTTCTCACACTGTCAGATGAAACTAGTGTCTCTTGTTCTGGGCCCTTATCTATGCAACCATACAATACTGAGTCATTATGCTTTTGCTGAGAGAAAATTTGAGAACACAATATGGGTAGCCAGTGAATTACCAAGTTTCATTGTGCCTGCTTAAGTCAATTGAAATCTAGATCTAGAGCTATGAAAGGCAGTATTGTTTTCCTCACTGGAGCTGTACTAAATGTCAGCACAGTGTAAAGAAAAACTTGAAATCTGCAAATAACTTACCAGATCTCAATTATAATATTTTCCCACACTACAACTAATATCATTGCTAAGGTCTACAATGCCAAAAATACAAAAAGAATAGGACAAAAATGAGTTCATTTACATTTTAGTCAGATAAACTTTTTAATTTTCTTATGGGAACTTGAATTCAGCATGTAGAGCTGGCTTATAATTTCCTGAGAAGTTAAAGTTAAAAACCTGCTTCTTACGTAATTAAGAAAGCTTGTATCTTGCAACTATTCCAGCTCTCTAGCTTGGGACTGATAAAACAAAAATAAGTGTACTCCATTTTACACGGGTTGCTTTTGAGTTGATCCTGGAGAAAGATTTCCCCTTGAATATTTAGAAGAAATAAGGCTGAAATTGATAAACAAAGTAATGGGTAAAATATTTCTGTAGATGTTGGTGAAATAGACCAACCATCATGACTCAGGCCAGAAAGAAAAATAGACGGGTCATTGTTGTGGGTGACTCCCTCCTGAGGGGTGCAGAGGGTCCAATATGCAGACTGGACCTGCTTCATAGGCAAGTCTGCTGCCTCCCTGGGGCCCGGGTAAAGGATGTCATAAGTAAACTTCCCACCCTGGTGAGGCCTTCAGATTACTACCCACTTTTGGTCTTTCAGGTGGGTAGTGATGAAGTGGCGACAAGAACGTCAAAAGCCATCAAGAGAGATTTCAGGGCTCTGGGGCAACTGGTGAAGGGATCAGGAGCGCAAGTTGTGTTCTCCATTCCTGTAATGGCAGCAATAGATGAGGGAACTAACAGGAAGGGCCAACAGGCTAACTCATGGCTCTGGGACTGGTGTCTTTGGCAGGGCTTTGGGTTCTTTGATCATGGGTTACTATACAAGACACCAGGCCTGCTGACAACAAATGGAATGCAGCTGTCCCAGAGGGGGAAGAGGATCTTGGGGCAGGAGTTAGTGGGACTAATTGACAGGACTTTAAACTAGATTCCAAAGGGGAAGGGTATAAAACTGAGCCTGTAAACAAGCCCAGGGGATGCATGGTTTGTAGGATGGAGAGAAGACTCTCGCTTTGCCACCTCAGTTGAGATGGGGGATAGAGATATAATGGGAAGCAAAAAGGCAAGGGTTATTGATGGTACAGCAGCCATGGAAACACCTGAGAAGGGTCAGGCAGGAATTAGGGCCCATACCCAGAAAAAGGTGTCAAGATCATTAGCCCATCTGAAGTGCATCTATATCAATGCACGCAGCATGGGCAACAAACAAGGGGAGCTGGAAGCCATGATGCAGCAGGAAAACTATGACATAGTGGCTATCACAGAAACGTGGTGGGATACCTCACATGACTGGAGTGCCACTGTTGATGGTTACCAGCTCTTCAGGAAAGACAGACAAGGAAGGAGAGGCGGTGGGGTGGCCCTGTATATTAGGAATTGTTATGAATGTCTAGAACTAGACTATAATGATGACAGGGTAGAGTGCGTTTGGATCAGGATTAGGGGCAAGGCCAACAAGGCTGATATTGCTGTGGGAATCTGCTATAGATCTCCCAACCAGGGCGGTGAGGTGGATGAACTGTTCTATAAATAACTGGGTGAAATCTCACGGTTGTTTGCCCTTGTTCTTGTGGGGGACTTCAACTTCCCTGATGTCTGCTGGAACTACAACACAGCAGAGAGGGAACAGTCCCGGAGGTTCCTGGAATGTGTTGAAGATAACTTCCTGACACAGCTGATGAGTGAACCACCAGGCAAGGTGCCCTGCTAGACCTGCTCTTTGTGAACAGGGAAGGGCTGGTAGGAGATGTGACAGTTAGAGGCTGTCTTGGGCACATCGACCACAAATTGTTAAAGTTCTTTATTCTTAGAGATGCCAGGAGGGGGGGAAAGCAAAATTGCCACCCTAGACTTCCGAAGGGCAAACTTTACCTTGTTCAACACCCTGATTGCCAGAATCCCTTGGGAATCTGCTCTGAAGGGTATATGAGTCCAGGAAGGCTGGACGCACTTCAAGGAGGAAGACTTGAAGGTGCAGGAGCAGGCCCATCCCCATGTGCTCTAAGGCAAGCAGGCAGCATAGAAGACCAGCCTGGCTGAACAGGGAGCTTTGGCTAGTGCTCAGGGAGAAAAAGAGAGGAAGGGGCAGGCCACTCATGAGGACTACAAAAATGCTGTGAGGCTATGCAGGGGGGGAATTAGAAGGTCCAAAGCACAGCTAGAAATTAATCTGGCCTCCATGGTAAAGGATAACAAGAAAAGCTTCTATAAATATATTAACAGCAAAAGAATGACCAGGGAGACCCTCCATCCCCTATTAGATGCAGGAGGAAACATAGTGATTAACGACGAGGAAAAGGCTGAGGTGCTTAATGACTTTTTCGCCTCAGTCTTTAGTAGCAGGACCAGTTATGTTGAGGGAATCCAACTCCCTAAGCTAGGGTACAGGGACCAGGAGCAGAGCGATCCCCCCACAATCCAGGAGGAGATGGTCAGTGACCTGCTACACCATGTAGACGTGCACAAATCTATGGGGCCAGATGGGATGCACCCAAGAGTGCTGAAAGAGCTGGCAAGGGTCCTCACTAAGCCACTTTCTATCATTTACCAGCAGTCCTGGCTGACTGGAGAGTTACCAGCAGATTGGAAATCAGCCAACGTTACCCCCATATACAAGAAGGGACAGAAGGATGATCTGGGAAATTACAGGCCTGTTAGTCTGACTACAGTACCAGGGAAGCTGATGGAGCAGATCATCCTGAGTGCCATTATGCGGTGCATGCAGAACAACCAGATGATCAGGCCCAGTCAGCATGGGTTCATGAAGGGCAGGTCCTGTTTGACTAACCTGATCGCTTTCTACGACAGGATGAAGGAAGGGCTGTGGATATTGTCTACCTTGACTTTAGCAAGGCCTTTGACAAGGTTTCCCACAGCATTCTCCTAGAGAAGCTGGCTGCTCGTGGCTTGGATGTGCACACACTTTGCTGGATAAAAAGCTGGTTGGACAGCTGGTCACGAGTGGTGTTCCCCAGGGCTCAGTGCTGGGGCCACTCCTGTTTAACATCTTTATTGATGACTTGGATGAAGGGATAGAGTGCACCCTCAGTAAGTTTGCAGATGACACTAATCTGGGTGGAAATGATCTGCTTGAGGGCAGGGAGGCTCTGCAGAGGGATCTAGACAGGCTTGACAGTTGGGCCAAGGCCAATGGCATGAGCTTCAATAAGGCCAAACGTCGGGTCCTGCACTTTGGCCACAACAAACCCCAGCAGCGTCACAGGTTTGGGGAGGAGTGGCTGGAGAGCTGCCTGGCAGAGAGGGACCTGGGGGTGCTGATTGACAGCTGGCTGAACATGAGCTGGCAGTGTGCCCAGATGGCCAAGAAGGCCAACACCATCCTGGCCTGCATCAAGAATAGTGTGACCAGCAGGACCAAGGAGGTGATCCTGCCCCTATACTCGGCCTTGGTGAGGCCACACCTCGAGTACTGTGTGCAGTATAAGTGCTGCAGTATAAGAAGGACATTGAGGTGCTGGAGAGGGTGCAGAGAAGGGCAACTAAAGCTGATTAAGGGTCTTGAGAACTGGCCTTATGAGGAGAGGCTGAGGGAGCTGGTGCTGTTCAGCCTGGAGAAGAGGAGGCTGAGAGGAGACCTTATCACCCTCTAAAACAACCTGAAAGGAGGTTGTATTGAGGCGTGTATTGGCCTCTTCTCCCTGGTGACCAGCGATAGGACAAGAGGAAATGGGGTCAAGCTGCGCTAGGGGAGGTTCAGGCTGGATATTAGAAAAAATTTCTTCACAGAAAGAGTGGTAAGGCATTGGAACAGGCTGCCCAGGGAGGTGGTGGATTGTGAGGTAGATTGTGAACTGGTTGAAAGGAAGAAGTCAGAGAGTTGTGGTCATTGGGACAGAATCTAGTTGGAGGTCTGTGACTAGTGAAGTCCCTCAGGTGTTGGTACTGGGACCAGTACTATTCAATATTTTCATCAACGACTTGGATGAGGGAACAGAGTGTACCCTCAGCAAGTTTGCTGATGACACTAAACTGGGAGGAGTGGCTGACACACCAGAAGGCTGTGCTGCCATTCAGCGAGACCTAGACAGGCTGGAGAGTTGGGCGGGGAGAAACTTAATGAAATACAAGGGCAAGTGTAGAGTCTTGCATCTGGGAAAGAACAACCCCATGTGCCAGTACAGGTTGGGGGCTGACCTGCTGGAGAGCAGTGTAGGGGAAAGGGACCTGGGGGTCCTGGTGGACAGAAGGATGACCATGAGCCAGCAATGTGCCCTTGTGGCCAAGAAGGCCAATGGCATCCTGGGGTGTATTAGAAAGGGTGTGGTTAGTAGGTCAAGAGAGGTTCTCCTCCCCCTCTATTCTGCCTTGGTGAAGCTGCATCTGGAATATTGTGTCCAGTTCTGGTCCCCTCAGTTCAAGAAGGACAGGGAACTGCTTGAAAGAGTCCAGTACAGAGCCACAAAGGTGATTAAGGGAGTGGAACATCTCCCTTATGAGGAAAGGCTGAGGGAGCTGGGTCTCTTTAGCTTGGAGAAGAGGAGACTGAGGGGTGACCTCATCAATGTTTATAAATACGTTAAGGGCGAGTGTCAGGAGGACAGAGCCAGGCTCTTCTCAGTGATGTCCAGTGATAGGAAAAGGGGCAACAGGTGCAAACTGGAGCATAGGAGGTTCCACGTAAACATGAGGAAAAGCTTCTTTACTGTGAGAGTGACAGAGCACTGGAACAGGCTGCCCAGCGAGGTCGTGGAGTTTCCTTCTCTGGAGACATTCAAAACCCGCCTGGACGCGTTCCTTTGTGATGTAGTCTAGGTGATCCTGCTCCGGCAGGGGAGTTGGACTAGATGATCTTTCGAGGTCCCTTCCAACCCGTAACATTCTGTGATTCTGTGTGGTGGAGGCACCATCCCTGGAGATGTTCAAAAAAGGGGTAGACATGGTGTTTCATAAGATGGTTTAGTATTTAGGGGTTGTTGGGTGGATGGTTGGACTTGATGATCTTGAAGGTCTTTTCCAACACTGACGATTCTATGATTCTATGATACTATGATTCAATGAAATCTATTAATACCCCACCTGGAGTACTGTGTCCAGTTCTGGAGCCCCCAACATAAGAAAGACATGGAGCTGTTGGAGCGTGTCCAGAGGAGGGCCACAAAGATGATCAGAGGACTGGAGCACTTCTCCTATGAAGACAGGCTGAGAGAGTTGGGATTGTTCAGTCTGGAGAAGAGAAGGCTCTGGGGAGGCCTTATAGTGGCCTTCTAGTACCTGAAGGGGGCCTACAGGAAAGCTGGAGAGGGACTTTTTACAAGGGCATTTAGTGATAGGACGAGGAGGAATAGTTTCAAACTCGAAAAGGGGAGATTTAGGTTAGACATTAGGAAGAAAGTCTTCAGTGTGAGGGCGGTGAGGCTCTGGAACAGGTTGCCCAGGGAGGTTGTGGATGCCCCCTCCCTGGAAGTGTTCAAGGTCAGGCTGGATGGGGCTTTGAGCAACCTGATCTAGTGGGAGGTGTCCCTGCTCATGCAGGGAGGTTGGAACTAGATGATCTTCTAGGTCCTTTCCAACCCAAACCATTCTATTATTCTATTATCTCAGTGTAGATCCAGTTACTAGAATAAATGTTTCCATTTGTCTCAGTTTTATTACCCTTTTTTCCCCTTGATAATAATTTCTATTATAAGTGCTATTCAGGTTACTCCTCTATTTAGCATTCATATACCAATTGGCATTGTTCATAATGCAGACTAAGAAAAAGTAACAGTCCAAATGCATTACAAGGAGTTAGTTATATATTTTAACATCTGTGTTTTTATCTAATTGTCAGTGATTTTGTTAGTGTCATAAAATGTCATACAGTTCTTATCACAAAACTGCAAATTAGTAACTACACTTTTTGTTAATAATAAAATAAACCCACATTACCTAGTAAGCTTCAGCAGGAACAATATCTCCAGCATTTGTAATTTTATTGTGTAATACTGACAGAGACACCACTCAAGGTGGCTTGTGAAAAGTTAATGTTAGAAAAGTTGTATTTTCTTAATTTCTTATGTAACAAATTATAAGTTAAGAACAATTATAGCAATTAGAGTAATCCACACCAAGTACAAAGAGCAGAATGACACTAGCACACATTTAAATTCTATTCATGGCAGGTAGAAAGAAAAGTCAAAACTCTGTAAATCTTCTGTAAGCCATAGTGCTAGTGGGGCTGTTACTGACAGTAACAAAAGCTGAGCATTGTACAAAATATGGCAGTTAGGGAAACTATATTTACCAGTCCAGAAATTGGTTGTATGAATGGTGTGGGGAACGGACCACTTTTCCTTCTCCCCCCACATAATAATATGGACATATTCATGATTGCATCTACCCGTTCCTAAAGTTTCCATTAATATGCATTAACATAGAAAAAATTAATTATTGTTTTCAATTAAAATTGAAATGTTTCAATTTTACTATGTGAAATATTTCATTTTATAAAGAATGTGTGCTGTCTTTTAGGCAGATCTAGCCTTTCCTGTGTGAATTAGAAGCTGTTTTCTGATTTCTTTTGGCTAGATCCAGAAGGGAGCATGAAGTAGCAGTCCCACAGAGAGAATGAAAAAGCCCATTTAGATTTTTAAAATGCAAAACACTTTCATAGACCGCACACCATGAAATGAGCACATTAATTAGCCCTTACCTCCTTAATTAATTTAATTTAGAGGAAAGAAAATGCCAGACTTCTGACAATTAAATTTCCCCTCTAAATGGTAAATGCATGAGATAAAAATAAATACATTTTAATGGACCTTTCTGAGAGGCAATGGAAAAGGAGAAAGGAGCCCTTTGGCTTTGCAGTTGTCTACTAACAATAACCTATTTTGTTCTTCTTGAACCCGTGACACATATTTAGCTATATACATATGTACATGTATATATAGACCTATGCATTTATAATGTGTGGTGTAAAGCAGGTGTGAAGATTACCTGCAAATCTAATCTGGATGAAATTGTGCTTTTAGCTTTGCTGGGAGCAGAACTGAGTCTCACAACAGAGTGTTGTCTAGCAGAGTTATATACATACATATAGTAGGAGAAAAGAAGTGGGGTGTTCAGTCTGTGTCATTAAAGGTAATGCAATTTCCCCCCTAATTAATTACGATTAAGACTAAGCTATTAATGAGCCAAATGTTGCAGTTCTTGTTCTTAGAATTGCCACTGAAAGAAAGATTGGATTCATGGTTGCCCACTCCCATATGTGTCGAAGACAGTGTGATTTGCTTTTGGATTAGATGGAGAATAGGTCAATAAAATAGGTATCATTAGTCTTCATAGATTTGGGTCTTGATCTTGTGTCATACTGTGACACATACCTGACAGTATTAATTGGGGAAATCTATTATTAAAACATTGCTTGTTGAGGAAGGAGCTCTGGCCCCGTTCCCCCAGTCTGTTGCCTACAGTGAGGAAAGGGAGAAGTAAGATTTTTGTGACCCAAATGAAGGAAAGGCCCTGTGCTTTGGCCCTGTAGAGTCCACACATGAAGGTTCTCTGCTAGAAAATGAGGAAGCCACAGGCAGTACTGGCAGGGAACCTGCACCTGTCACCCTCCTAGCCCAGCTCACTCAGCATGGGGCCAGGACACCCTTGGCAAGCTTGAGGGTTACCCAGGCTGCTGGCCTCCCAGGAAGGGGGCACTTCGCCCTTAACAGCTTTTCCAACTGAATTCAACTAGAGGTGAGCTGAAACTGTTGTCCCGAAAGCGGGGGTCCATTACCTGGTGTGCAAGAAGCCAATCCACACACAGAGTCGAGATATTTGCTTTAATATCCAGTTCTGCACAGAAAAGGGATCAGGGTGGTATTCCACAAAGCAAGCTCAGTTGCCCGAAACACAAGTGCTACTTTTATGCCCAAAAATGGTGAGAAAGAACTTTAACATTATTCTATCACTGGCACACACTATTGATCAACTAATTCCTCACTTCCATTTAAAGTGGCAATGCTCAGGAATTTCACTACTCATGCTCAGAGTAAGGGGCTTGTTGTTAGTGGGGTCCCTCTCGCCTGTGGGTGTGAATTTTAGTAGGCTAATGGCTCATTAATATATTAATACAGTGATTTCAATTACTGAATGTGTTTTTCCCCAGTGCTCAAGGCTGTAACCAAGATAAGCTGTGGGGAGTGCTTCTTACCATCCCTTTCATCTGCCTTGCAGGTGTTTTGCAGGCCTGTCTCAAGGCCAGGCTGTTGACTACTTGGAGAGTGTTTTTCTCTAATTCGAATCTGGTTTTGTCTAATTCTTACTGTTTCACTGTTATCTAGGCCTTGGTTTTACTCTGCGTGTCCCTTATGTTCTCTTTTATGTGATTTTTCCCAAATGTGATTTTTTTCCCCAAATATTACTTATTTCAATTAATAACTGACAACAAAACCTTGGTGTTGAAACCTGCTTGCAGGCCCTGGTCGCCTCAGCCTGCAGCAAGGGATACATGGGAGGCACCACCACAGGGCTAAAGACAACCCCCATGACCTCCCACTGCCGAGGGCCGCTGCTCTGCCAAGATGGCAGTCCACTACAGGTGGGGCATTGTGCACCTTTCACTACTAGGGAGCTAATTAGTGTTTCCCGGGAGACCAGTGGCAGGCAACCAGGCCAACCAGAGTAGTGTAAAATGTGCCTCAGCTGTCTCCCTAAATGAGAACCAAAAGACCAGCCACCTGAAGTATATGTATACAAATGCATGCAGTCTGGGAAATAAACAGGAGGAACTGAAGTTTCATGCCCAGTCAGATAATTATGATATCATAGGAATAACTGAAACATGGTGGGATCCTGATAGATGGCTATAGGCTGTTTCATAAAGATAGGCAGGGGAGAAGAGGTGGAGGAGTCACGCTCTCTGTTAAGGAAAACCTTGAATGTATAGAAGTCAACTATGGTAATTGTGGTAGCCTGATTGAATGCCTCTGGCTCAAAATCAGAGGGGTCATCTTCAAGGGAGACATTACAGTAGGCATCTGTTACTGACCACCAAACTAAGACAATGTGACCAATGAAGCGATACTTGGGTCACTCAGGCAAGCTTCAGGTCAACAAAACCTGGTCCTTATGGGAGACTTTAACCACCTAGACATTTGCTGGAAGAACAACACTGCAGCTCACCTGACATCCATCAAGTTCCTGGAATGTGTAGAAGACTGCTTCCTCACACAAATGTTGGATGTGCCAACCAGGAATGGGGCACAGCTGGACTTAACTACAAACTAACCAAGAAAACCTGCTCTGTAATATCTCAGTTAGTGACAGACTTGGCTGCAGTGCTCACAATATTATGGAGTTTGGGAAACTGCTGAGCACAATGAAGGTTAATTCCAGGACAAAGGTTTTAGATTTTAGAAGAGCAAACTTCACCTTGCTCAGGGCTCAGTTGGAAGGGATCCTGTGGGAAGCTTCCATGGAAGGTAAAGGAGCTAGTGAGTGCTGGGAGTTTTTCAAGGACACTCTCCTAGATATGCAAAACTGGTTCATCCCCTGTAAAGGTTCAAGGAGGAGAGAAAGGGGTTCGAGTGGTTAACCCCTCCCCTTTTTGGTTTTACTTGATACCTGTTGAAACCCCCCCCATGGGTAGTACAAACTCTCGCTCAAAAAGGGAATGAGGACACTGAGTGAAGGTTTCTATATGTTGTTGCTTTATAGACAGAACAGAGGTGTACAAATGTAAATATAATGCAAGCCACAGATAGTGCAAAAGATAGGGAGAAGTTTATTATAATATAGGAAAGTGATTTGGAGTGTGTCACAGTTCCCCCTCAGAGGGGTCGCCGTTGTGCATGTGAGAAAGGGCCACCCACTACCCACCAGGGAGAGAAAACCCTATAGGAAGCAGGAAAGATTTGCAGATGGGGTTCTTACACTCCCGGCTCGTTGAATGTAGCGACAGCGGCAGCTCCTGGGCGGACTCCAGCGGCTGGTGATCAGCGTTTAGCAGACGGATGGGCTGGAGGGCAGCAACACGCACCACGTGGGCGGCAGCGGCGTGGCAGCGCTCGTGGCTCAGGTGGCGGTGTGTGGCAGCGCTTGATGCTCAGGCGGCAGCAGCAGCGCTCGGGTGGTGGCAGCACTCGGCTAGTGCTCAGGCGGCGGCGGCTCAGCTGGGGCTTGGCTCCTCCCGGCTTGGCTTGGTGCGGCGGTTCGGCTCGGCACCTCGGCTTTTCCCGGCTCGGGCTCGGCTCCTCTCGGCTCCGGTCCTGTCGGCTCCGCCCGGCTCCTGTCAGCTCCGCCTGGCTCCTGGCGGCTCCAGTGCAGGTCCGGGTGTTGCTCGGGCAGGTCTTCAGCTCTGGTGCAGCTCTGGTCGGCTTGGGTTTCTTCCTATCTTCTTTGGGAGCAGGCAGGGTTCTCAGCTCTCTGCTCTTTAAAGAGCAGTAGGATTTCAGCCCTCAGCTCCCTCGGGTTCCATGAGGATCCAGCAGCAGAGTGGCGTGCCCTTAGGCTACCAGTGATCTCCGCTCTCACTCAACAGAGGCAGAAGACCCCCCCTACTGTCCGGGGACTTCCATCTAGGTTAGGGTGACCCAGCTCACAGTCTCAGGTGCCACAATGCATTGCCCATCTGCATGCCAACCCTGACCCAGCCAATCTTGAGTCTCGGAACAGACCGCCCACAGGGAAGCAGGCCCCCCTCCCCGAGAAGCCTGGTTCCTGGTGCCACAGGTACAGACCGTGCAGGAGCGGCGTCCATTTAGTCTCCCTTATATGGTGAAATAGTTTTATGGGAGGCATATTTTCTGTGGTAAGGGGCACAACCCTTACACTTTACCCCGTGGCTCGCATGAAACTATTGAACTATATACATTATAACAATCTTATAACCTTTCAAATTAAAGAACTATAAAAATAGACTACAACTTGTAACAGTAACTATAACACTTAGTGATTACCACAGTCGAGAATGATACATTCCCCTATCACCTTTTAGCTCTGGCTCTCTTGGCCTTAAAGAAACATTATATCAAACGCTTGGTATATGATAATTTTGCAAAATAACATTTAAAAACTTACCACAATTAACACTTGACATCATTATTTCTTCCATAATATATACATTTAACTTTCATGCCTCTAGAGAAATATCTACAGTATATTTCATAACAAAAAAATTACAAATCTGTGGGAATATTTACAATGTGCTATTATCTATATGCAGCATTTTTTTTGTCTCCATACAAAGCCACCATAGTCAAAGGGCAACAGGATAATCCCTTGGTAGCTGTTTTATTGTCTTGCATATGTTATATTTAGTTAACATTGACAGGAAGCCTAATAGCTTGTTACCAGTTGTTCTGGGAATTGTGAGTAAATGGTGATGATTACCTTTTATTTTCATCAAATATAGAGTGATTTTATCCCAGAGTGGATGAATTAACCTGGTCTTGAGAATTTCCAGTAGACATTGTAGCAATGCCATTATCACAAGAACTAGGGAAAAGAAGTGAGCAATGATGTAATAAGGCTGCATCCTGTGTCTCCGAGGTGATCAGTCTCTTTGACACCTTCAGCAACCTCTGTCAGAAGGGTGATCAGGCCTCCTGCGGTAGCTCACGACCCAGTAGTGTAATAGCTTTTGCCAACGTCAAATCTGAAAATCCTGAGCTATAAGCATTGTATCACATATTAAAGATGACATATCACTTTGCAAGGAGACAGATAACAGAACAGAACATGGCAAGAAAAAGGAACATTTGGGCTCTACAATAATTAATTACCTTACACAACACACATAATCCAATTTGTATTGATTTTATAAAGTTTCCTCTCTGTATCCACAGCCTTCCATGTATTTTGATTCAGCAAAGTATCTAAAACCAATTGAATTTTTTCAATGTTTGGCAAATTTACCAGCACAGTTTCCCCCGTGGTATAGGTATGTTTCTGTTTTCTGTTTGGGTTTTGACAAGAGTCCCTTTTCACCCCATGATTCCTTGGTAAGGAATTGCTTGAAGGTGGCTTTGGGGAGAATGCATTGAGTCTGGGGCAGCTGTTGACTCCCCATCTGTTATTTACTACTGTTAAGGCGTAGCTAAGCCTCTCATCCCACCTGGGACAGTTTGGCTTTAAGACACCTTTTAGCAAGCCATTAGTCCATTCAACTATTCCATTCGCTTGTGAATAGTAAGGGGTGTGCAAGACCCATTTAATTCCCTCTCGTTCTGCCCACGATTGAACAGAGTGAGAGGCAAAATGCGAACCATTGTCTGATTGGATGGTGTTAGGTTTGGGCAGTATACCAAAGATATTTTCTAGAAAACGTATAGTATTTTCCCCTGTTGCTTTTGCGTATGCCTCAGCACACATCAATCCAGAAATTATTTCTACTGCTACAATTATATATTGCTTTCCCCCGGATTTTCTAAAAGGGCCTATATAATCAATCTGCCATGCATCCCATAGTTTTTTGGAGTCTCTGAGATGCAACTGATCTTTCATAGGGTGATGTCCAAGTCTTATTTTACACTGATCACACAAGGAAATTACAGTTTTACACATATCTTTAGTTACAGGCCAACCTCTGGCTTGTGCTTCCTTATATAAATCATAATTGCCAGAGTGCCCGCATTTACAATGTAACCACTCAAGGAGCTTTCCCCACTCAGTGGTTTCGCCTTGTGTTAGGGCCTCTCTGATTTCAATCCAATTTATTCGGGCCAATTAATCTACTTCGTTATTCCATTTTGCAGTCTCATTTTTCATGTCGGACTGGTGAGAAGGTACCCAGCCGACGTGGAAGTTAGGATTGTTTTTAGCTATTTCCAATATTAACTTCCATTTTTCCAAGTGCCATACGGGTACACTGTTAATTTGCCAATTGTTTTCTTGCCAGAAAGTGATCCATTCAGTGCACCCTTTATACACCGCATATGAATCTGTGTAAATATACACAGGCTCCTTTGTATCCTTCTCTTTCAGGATTACATTGCAAACAGCATCTAATTCTCCTACTTGGGCACTTCCCTCTCCCTCATTGATTATTTGTTCATTAGTGGTAACATTTAAAGCAGCAGAGCAGAATTTCCAGGTTTTGCCTTCCCTTCTTGAGGAAGCATCAGTAAACCATGCCTTCCTCAGATTTGTGGTATACTCAGGGGCTTCCCTGATAGGAGAAGGAGTCTTAACCATTGTGGTGATGTCATCATTGTCTTTAATTTTGTCTTGTATTGTTAGAATCTTTTCAGGACCTTCTGTTATGTTGAATAGGTTGTTATAATATTCAATTTGAGAATACCACTTCCGAACTGTATTCTTCTGGGAGACCCCCTCGGGATGAGCTTGACCAGAGGTGACCTGATTGATTACCTTAAATGGACCTCTTAGAATTACCTTCTGTCTTTTAGTCATCTTTTCGGCCTCTTTCAAGGCCGTGGTCACTGTCATTAAGCCTTTCTCCCATACAGAATATCTCTTTTCAGAATCTTTAAATGATTGGGAAAATAAGCCAATAGGGCATGTCCCCCCATCTGGGCCCCTCTGCCATATGTGATAAGACAAGCCACTTATGGCAAATCCCCACTCAATGACAATAGGGTCCATTGGGTGGAGTGGTCCTAGTGATTTATATGTCTGAATTTCGAATAATATTAGTTTTAGAGCTTCTTGCATTTCTGTCCATTCCCAGTGCTTGTGTTTTTTCAAAAGATCATATAATGGACAGGCTATTATAGACAGGTCAGGTACATGCTTTCTCCAAAACTGGATGGTGCCTAGCACCTCCTGCAATTCCTTTTTATTCTGAGGGACTTTGATGTCATTAAACTTCAATAAGGTGTCATTAGCGACATTCCAAGTCCCTTTCAGCCACCATATCCCCAGAAACTTTACTTCGGAAGAAGGTGGCTGCTTTTTGTCTTCTGGGATAACTATACCAATGTTTGATAGGTGATGGATTATATCATTGTAAACTTCTTTTACTCTGGTCTCATCCTGCCCCCCAATTAGGATGTCATCTATATATTGATAGACTCTGACATAATTGTATTCTTTTACAAATGGGATTTGTTCTAATTCAGTAGCGAGGGCATGGTGAGCCAGAGTAGGAGAATTCTTATAACCTTGGGGCAGGCGTGTGAAAGTATACTGGTTGCCCTCCCAGGTGAAAGCAAACTTGGGCTGGTCTTCCTCCTGTATTGGAACCATGAAGAACATATCCTTCTGTCGCAAACCGAGATGGGAAACTGCGACTCACTGCCCCACACAAAAGGAATCGAGGGCTGAGGACCACTCCCTGTCACACTCACAAACAATGTTTAAAAATCAATAGGTTTATTAAAGGCACTACTGTCTAGGCGGGGTTATTGCTACAGAACTACAGGGTAACAGCAATCGTAGGGAAGAATAATGCAATACAATACAATAACAATACAATATAATACAAACAATCCTATCCCCCTCCCAATCTCCGCCCCCAATCTCGGTCCCGGACAGAAAATGAGGGAGAGAACTTGGAGAGAGCCTATGGGGAGATTAAAGGAAGTAAGTGTATAGTAGAGGTGTGTGTGAATGGGTAAATGTCTGTAAATGTTAGTAAGAAACGTCAGAGTGTAGTCAAGTTCGCAAATCTCACCACCGGGGTGCGGCCGAAGCCGATCCCTAGTCGGGACCCTTGTTCTCCAGCGATTCCAGACGGGCAGTCCGTTCAGCGTGCTCATACACCGGCAACCACAGAGGAAAGGTACGCAGCAACTACACGGCAGCCTCCATAGCGATGTCCTCACCGTAGAAAAAGTGTTCGCAGAGCGCGCCCGTTGCTCC
The DNA here is from genome assembly GCA_020745705.1 of Hemiprocne comata. NCBI lineage: Eukaryota > Metazoa > Chordata > Aves > Apodiformes > Apodidae > Hemiprocne > Hemiprocne comata. The sequence continues at coordinate 7,345,577 of CM036615.1, read as the reverse complement.
CCCTCCGGTTCCGGCCTCGCCGGGCCCCCTGGGAGCTGTAGTCTGAGTCTGTGCGCATGCGCCTGCTGCCTCTATCCTCTTCTTGTGCCGGGGAGTGCATTACCAGGAATGGTCAGTAGATGTCGCTGGATTAAAGGCCATAATAGAGTCCGTCTCTCACATCTCACCCCGTGGCTTTTATGACAGCGACTTGTTCCTTGTGTGGCGTATGTATATGTAGGTATATATATATATATGTACATCTGTACCCTATCAGGCTCTTGTCCAAATTCTTACCTCCTTTCCTGGTATTTCCCAATATATATATATACAATTATAACATTTATCAAACAATGCATATAGCACTTTCTGAGGGAACAATTCCCTATATGCGATACAACATATACATATATCTGTACAGATATCTTAATATTTTGGTGCACCATTAGTATCTTATTAACATACAACAACCCAAAGGGAAAGCAGTTATAGGAGACATGATGCTGCAAAGTGGGAGACATTGCGCAAACCATGGGGTGATCAAGTCCATAGAATGCACAAGGTACCCCCTCCTCAAACCAGTGTCAGGCTGATCAGACCTTGTCCTGGATTGGAATGTCTCTCTGGTTCTTTGGGTTGTTGAAGTAGCATGTACACATCACTATATACACAAGTACACAGATACATATTTACACTCTACTCTTATATCCTGCTTCACTCCACATGCAGTATCCAATTTGTACTGATTTTGAGTTCTCTGTTATTCATATCAGATGCAACCCAGGTGTTCGAGTTCACAGGTGTTTGCAGGATCAACTTAACCTTCCCAATGTTTGGCAGGTGTACCAGCACGGATTGTCCAGGACGTAGGGAGACCTTTCGCTTTCCGCAGGGTTTGTTGTATTTCCCCTTCTCTGGTGTGGGTGATGTGGGAAAGAAAGCGGTTAAACGAGGACACCCGTTCACCCCCCATCTGTTATTGATAGTGGTGACTGCATATCGCAACCTTTCATCCCATCTGGAGTCCTGTGGGCGGATAAGGCTTTTTATCAATCCATTAGTACGCTCTACTATCCCATTTGCTTGGGGATAGTATGGCATGTGAAATGTCCATTGGATGCCTTCACTCTTTGCCCACCGTTGCACTAGATGTGAGGTGAAATGAGTACCATTATCAGATTGAATATTTGTAGGTTTAGGTAATACCCCAAATACCCTTTCCAAAAAGCGAATAGTGTTTTCTCCATCTGCTTTAGAAACAGCTTCAGCACATGTCAGACCTGATACCACTTCTACCATTACAATGATATACTGTTTGTTACCCGACCTACGGAGAGGACCAATGTAGTCCACCTGCCAGGTGGACCACAAGGCCTTTCCTTCCCGGATGTGCAAAGTATCACCTGTCAGGGGATGTTCCCCCAATCTGATCTTACACAGATCACATTCAGAAATGATGGTTTTACACTGCTCACGGGTGACAGGCCATCCCCGGGTTTGTGCCTCTTTATACAAATCAAAAACCCCTGAGTGACCCCTTTTACAGTGAAGCCATTCAAGCAATCGCTCCCACTCCTGATTTTCTCCTACTGTCCTGATTTCCACTACATTGATTTTAGCCAGTTCATCAACGTAGTTGTTCCACCTACTAGCCTCATCTTTCTGGTTAGTCTGATGAGAAGGTATCCACCCTACATGGAAATTGGGATTTTTCTTAGCAATCTTTAGGATTTGTTGCCATTTCTCTTTCTGCCAGACTGGCACCCGGTTAATTTCCCAATTGTTCTGTTCCCAGAAAGTTATCCATTCCACACAGCCCTTGAAGACCGAAAAGGAATCTGTGTAGATGTACACAGCGTCCTTGGCGGCCTTTTCCCGTACAAACACATTGAGAACAGCATCCAGCTCCCCCACTTGTGCACTGCCCTTATCATGATTTATTATGCGTTCAGCCGTGGAGGGTTTGACTGCAGCAGATTTATATAACCAGGTCTTACCCTCTCTCCGAGCTGATGCATCTGTGAACCAGGCATTAGTCATTTCACTTTTGTATTCTGGGGCTTCCTTAATAGGACTGGGAGTTTTCATTGTTAACTCTTTTTCTTCCAAGGATTCAATGTGTTCTTGAATTTTTAGCTGTTTGTCCGGACCCTCCTCTAGCTTGAAAAGGCTAGAGTAGCACTCGATTTGGCTATACCACTTCCTGACTGTTCCTCTTTGAGATATTCCCTCTGGAGGGGCTTTCCCAGACAGCACATGGTTAACCACTTTGAAAGGACCCTGCAGTATCACCTTTTGTTTCTTAACGATTTTACTGACCTCTGTTAGTGCTGTGCACACTGTCAGCAATCCCTTCTCCAGAGCGGAATATCGCTTCTCTGCATCCTTGAAGGATTGTGAATAGAAGCCAATTGGTCTTGTACTCCCATTAGGTCCCCTTTGCCAAAAGTGATATGATAAGGCGTTAGCTGAAAACCCCCATTCTATTATCATTGGGTCTTCTGGGTGAAGAGGTCCCAGAGTCTGGAAAGTCTGTGCTTCCAGTGTTAACAGTTCAAGGGCCTCATCATGAGATTTATTCCATTCCCAATGACGATTCTTTTTCAAGAGATCGTAAAGAGGCCGTGCTATGACAGAGAAATCAGGGATATGTTTCCTCCAATACTGAAGGGTTCCCAGCAATTGTTGCAATTCTTTCCTGCTAGATGGTACCTTCATCTGAGTCAACTGGGATACCGTGTCAGATGGAATATTCCAGGTCCCCCCCTTCCACTGTATTCCTAGAAATTTTACCTCTTGGGATGGTGGTTGCCTTTTCCCTTCGGGGATCTCTAACTGCATATCAGTTAAGTGCTTAATTATGGCATCATAAACTGCTTTTACTTCTCGCTCACTCTGGCCCCCTATCAGTATATCGTCTATATACTGATAGACTTTCACTTTAGAATTCTTTTTGATTTCTGGAATGTTTTCCAGTTCACACGCAAGTGCATGATGGGCCAGTGTGGGTGAGTGTTTGTATCCCTGTGGCAACCTCGTGAAGGTGTATTGAACTCCATCCCAAGTGAAGGCAAAATACTTTTGGTCCTCCGTATCAATAGGGACCTGGAAAAACATGTCCTTAATATCCAGTGCTGCCAGCACAGGATGTGCTGCTTCTTGGATCTCTAGCACCAGGTCAGCTATGTTTGGTACAGCTGCAGTGAGTCCTTCTGTGTTGGCATTCAGTTTCCTGTAGTCTAAAGTCAGTCTCCATTTACCGTCTGATTTTTTCACAGGCCAAACTGGGGCATTGTATGGTGAATGGCATGGCACTATCACACCTTTCTGTTTTAAATCAGCTATCACCTCTCTAATACCATCTTTGGCTGCAACTGGAATGTTATATTGTTTTACCCTTGTTGTTTTGCTACGTGGCAGACGGGGGGCACGTTGCAACAACTTCACTTCCAGTGTTGGTGTGCCAAATGTCCAGTAGCAGCCTCGCTCATCTCTCCAGGCTCGACCTGCCAAAACATCCAAACCTAACAGATTAAAGGGAATATCGCCCACAATCATCGTGGTCCGGATCGGTTTGTCATCTCCTGGAAGATATATTGTGACCTTGGCTGTTTCCTGTAAAACAGAGTTACCAAACGCTCCACTTACACATATTGGTTTTGACGATGTGGTAATGCCACAGTGCCTCGCCTCCTCAGCTTTCAGCGTAGATATTTGGGCCCCTGTGTCTATAATAAAAGTAACAGGATAACGTTTCGGACCAACAGCACAAGTGAGTACCAGATCACCATCCTGGTTATAGGTGAGTCGCAATACATTTTGCCAATCATTTGGGGGACTAGGGAGTTCCTGGATTACAGAAGCGTCCTGATCTGTTTGTGAGTCATGTTGGCTTTTTACCAACTGATTACTCTGTTTTTTACCCCTCCTCCTCCGCCTCTTTGTCTTACTGGTCGCAGCTGGAGGAGGGAGTTCTAGTTTCCCGAACTACTGGACCTTCCCTGTGCTTGAGCCCGAGTTCTAGACTGTGACCGGTCTCGGGCCCCAGTTTGTGATCTGGCTCGGGTTCGTGATTGTGATCTGCCTCGGGTTCGTCCCAGCACTTCACGGAAAAAATTAATCAATTCTTTTAGTGCCTCATAAGACCAGGTCTTGGCTAGGAGTGACTCTGGCATTCCCAATTGCCTGCCTTCTTCCTTAAGCCTAGCATAGGGCCCCTTGTTATCTCGTGTTGGGGAATGCTGTGTAGGAGACCGCTGTCTTCTGGGTGACCTCTGCTGTGTTTTACTCTGTCTATCTCTATTTACCACATTCCAGTCACCCCGTGATCTGTCTGGCCTAGGAGAAGGGGGGTCTCGGGGTGGCTTGGCTGCGGCTTCTGCATATGACAACCGAGCAGCTTTTTTTAGGCACAGAGGCAGAGGGCTTAGTAGGGCCCTCATATTCCTGACAATTCTTAGCACAAGTCATCAAGGTTCGGCCTAAGTCACCCCATGTCATCTGTAACCGCCTAGCTGCAATCTCTTCCTGATAATGTACAGCTTTCACTTGAAGTATCCCGGTAAGCCCCTTTATTAACACCTTCATCCTTGGTGCTCTTATCCTAAGAGTCATGGGACTTGCATTCTCTACTGCCAGTTCTCCCTCATGGATCATCTGGAGCGCCGCAGCCCTACGAACATTTTCCATAATGGAACCTCCCCGCAGGATACTTGGTTCCCCTCTGTCAAGCAGGTCAGTACCATTTACACTCAGGGCTGCACGCTGAGTCAGGGACCATGGGTGTGTTGCATCTCCAGTTTGTAAGGTAATCCCAGGTCCCCAATAGCCATCAGCTTCTCGTTCAGTTAAAGCAATATCATCTCCACCTGTGAGAGACACTCTCATGACATATTCAGCTTCTGTTTCTGTCCTTAGTCTGCTATATTTCTGCCTAAGTTTACCCAGTTCCATAGACGAATAGGATTTTTCCTTTACCTCTACATCTGCTTGTGCAGCCCCTGCTCTCTGGGTACTAGTGGTTATCCTAACAGGTCGGAGGGCTTCCTTATCTTCCTGTTCCTCCTCTGCCTCTTCTGCATGCTGAGCCCCAAGGTCAAGGTCAAATGTCGGGGCCCGCAGTACTTTCCTCGCCTTTTGCACCACGTCAGTGTGGGAGGACGGATCTGTGGAGATCCGCTCCTGCTGAGCGACACATAACGCCATAATCATTGTTCCCTTTTCACTGGTAGTCATATCAGTCCTCAGGAAGACCTGGCTGATTGCCTGCTCCAAAACACCAGCGTCCTCCTCCTTCTCCTCCTCCTTCTCCTCCTGAGGAGGATCAGGGAGTGTAGGACACGTCCCCTGTTGGAGCCGCTCAAGAGTTCCTTCCAAGATCGTAAGCTCCTCCTGTAATCTTGTGATGTCTCGGTTCCTCAACCTAGCATCCCTTTCCCTGCCATCCAATAGCTTCTGCATAGCCTGTAACTCTTTTTCATGCTCTATCTGCAAGTCAGCATGTTCTTTCTTTAACTCTCTATATTTCCTTTCAGACTCCTGCTTATACTGCATATACTCCTGTAGCAACTTATCATAATCAGGGTGCTGCTCCTCCTTTCGTCTTGCCCCTAAATCTTTCCTCTTTGGTTGCTTTTGTTGCCACGCCTCAACCTGTTGCTTTAACTCCTGCAACTCCTCGACTTGCTGCTTCAACAGCGGCAACTCCTCAACCTGTTGCTTTAACTCCTCCAACTCCTCGACTTGCTGCTTCAACAGCGGCAACTCCTCAACCTGTTGCTTTAACTCCTCCAACTCCTCGACTTGCTGCTTCAACAGCGGCAACTCCTCAACCTGTTGCTTTAACTCCTCCAACTCCTCGACTTGCTGCTTCAACAGCGGCAACTCCTCAACCTGTTGCTTTAACTCCTCCAACTCCTCGACTTGCCGCTTCAACAGCGGCAACTCCTCAACCTGTTGCCTCAACAGTGGCAACTCCTCAACCTGTTACTTTAACTCCTTCAACTCCTGCCGTAGGGTCCTTATCTCGTCCCGCTGTTCAGGGCGAGGAGGCCCTGCCTGTACCTCAGCATGTATCGGACTGCTGGGAACAGTGGAGTAGGCTAGACTAGTGTCTCCCACCGCCTGCTCCGGTTCCTCGGGGCCGCCTGACTCAGCGTCAGACTCCTCCTCCTTAGGAACATCGATATCAATCCGCATTTCGCTTGTTTTGTCCTCCATTTTTGTTTTGTCTGTGTGCAGGGGCTACCACAGACCCTCGAATCCTGCCGACTACGCCAAAATGTCGCAAACCGAGATGGGAAACTGCGACTCACTGCCCCACACAAAAGGAATCGAGGGCTGAGGACCACTCCCTGTCACACTCACAAACAATGTTTAAAAATCAATAGGTTTATTAAAGGCACTACTGTCTAGGCGGGGTTATTGCTACAGAACTACAGGGTAACAGCAATCGTAGGGAAGAATAATGCAATACAATACAATAACAATACAATATAATACAAACAATCCTATCCCCCTCCCAATCTCCGCCCCCAATCTCGGTCCCGGACAGAAAATGAGGGAGAGAACTTGGAGAGAGCCTATGGGGAGATTAAAGGAAGTAAGTGTATAGTAGAGGTGTGTGTGAATGGGTAAATGTCTGTAAATGTTAGTAAGAAACGTCAGAGTGTAGTCAAGTTCGCAAATCTCACCACCGGGGTGCGGCCGAAGCCGATCCCTAGTCGGGACCCTTGTTCTCCAGCGATTCCAGACGGGCAGTCCGTTCAGCGTGCTCATACACCGGCAACCACAGAGGAAAGGTACGCAGCAGCTACACGGCAGCCTCCATAGCGATGTCCTCACCGTAGAAAAAGTGTTCGCAGAGCGCGCCCGTTGCTCCCCCTCCGGTTCCGGCCTCGCCGGGCCCCCTGGGAGCTGTAGTCTGAGTCTGTGCGCATGCGCCTGCTGCCTCTATCCTCTTCTTGTGCCGGGGAGTGCATTACCAGGAATGGTCAGTAGATGTCGCTGGATTAAAGGCCATAATAGAGTCCGTCTCTCACACCTTCACATCCAAAACAGCCATAACCGGCTGTGCAGCCTCTTTGTGGCGGGCCGATATCAAAAGCTACCTGCTGTCAGGATGCTTCCGCGACTTCCCCCCCCCCACAACGGAGAGGTTTGTAAATGAGACTGCATGCGTGGCCACTGCGGGACCGTATCTTAGAGTGTAGATTGGAATGCTCCCTCACCACACTCACAAATTGTTACAGAGACCAATGTTTAACTAACAAATTAATTGGTTTATTAAGGGTTAACACAAATTGAGGGACCAAGGTTCAGGGAATGTATCTAGGCATATATCAGAAAGGAAAATCAGGGTTCTATGGTATTAGTAAGTGCACTCCCTGTGCGAGAGATGTAGGATTAATGGAGGAGAAGGGTAGGAGTTGAGCCCGGTAGATATGTGTATGTGTGGATGTGTGTGTGTGTGGATGTGTACGCGTGTTACCCTCCTTCCGCAGCGAGGATGTGACCAGCGTCCTGGCGACTCGGCGGCAGGGCAACCCCGCAAGTCGACCCCTCCAGCAGGCAACAGGCAGGCTGTCGCGGAACGAGATGGGTAAAGCCGCGACTCACACCCCTTCCAAAGGGGGCTGAGGACCACTCCCCGTTACACTCACAAACAATGCTCAAGAATCAACAGATTTATTTAAGGCACCGAGGTTTTGGCAAGTCTATAGCTACCAATATACACAGAACACTATACAAAAGACAATAGAGAAATTCCCCCCTTTCCCCCTGTTCTTATTCCCGAACAGGGATAGGAGGGAAGAAGCCTGGAGAGAGCCTTTAGGAATTATAGGAAATTAAGTGTATATAGGAAATTATGAAAGTGAGGGTATGGTGTGTGTGAATGTTAGAAGCATTAATGGGGGGTGCCAGGACCCAAAGTTCACAAGTCTCACCACCGGGGTGCGGCCGAAGCCGATCCCAGGTTGGGATCCTCTTTCTCCAACGACTCCAGGTAAGCAGTCCGTTTGGTACGCTCACACGCCAACATCCACAGGAAAAGGCGCTTCACGGCCCCACGGTTCCACAGCTGCCTCCGCAGCGATACACACACGGCAGTGACTGTATCTGAAAGTGGCTAGTGGGGGTTCACAGCGCGCGCCTTTCGGCTCCCCTTCCGGTTCTGGCCCCGCTGTACCTCCTGGGAGCTGTAGTCTGTGGTCCTTTGCGCATGCGCCTGGTACCTTTCTCCTCACGGGTGCGAGGAGCGCATCACCAGAAATGGTCAGTAGATGTCGCTGGATTAAAGGCCATTATAGAGTCCGTCTCTCACACAGGCACAGCAAGCAGGCACGGCAGGCAGGCACGGCAGGCAGGCACGGCAGGCAACCACGGTAGGCAAGCACGGTGAGCTCGGTTCTGGTTAGGGCAGCGACACATTGCAAACAGCCAGGCTCTGACGAGCGGCAAGCAGCGATCCCCCGCGAGCGAGCACAGTTTCCCCCGCGTGCAGCGGCTGCAGTACTCGCAGGCAACTCAGTCGATCACCGAGTCCAGCAGATGAAGGAAAGTTCTCTGGTTCACCTTGTGGCCAAGTGCCCAGTCTTTCAGAGGCAGCCTGCTATCTGTATTTCTGCCAATCTGTTTCAGTTTGTCCTTGGCTAAATCAGCAAAAGGCACTTCGCTGGCTTGAAAGGCATTCCGTCTAATCTTATGTGGGGGGAGAAGGAAAAATGGTCCGTTCCTCACATCTCTCCCCATGGCTTTAAAGACAGCGATAATATAGTGTCCTTCTTATGTATATATGTATATATGTATGTTATGTATGCATGTATCCAACCAGGCCCTTGTCCAAACCCTTACCTCACATTAGATCCTTCCCCTCTTCAGGTATAAAAATGAGTATAACTGGAAATAAAAAAATAAAATAAAAAGTCAAAATAAAAATACAGAGAGAATATAGTAATTCATAATAATAAATAAGGGAACAATTCCCAATTATAATATACAATGCTATATACATTTAGTGCGGACTGCTAATAAGTTCTACTTATAAAAAATTAATAATACAGAGTGTTAATACAATATAAATAACATCTAAATTTACAAATGATTCATTCTAATATATATATACTCTTGCTTTCATATTAGACTTTCACTTTTATCAACAACTTCTTAACTATTATTCTCATTCAATACAATATATATTACAGACAACAACTCAAAGGCAAGTATAGAAGGAAACATTATTATAGAGTACTCTGTTTAGGCTATGAGGTGATCAGTCCCATAGCGGTCACAAAGTAACTCCTCCGGAGTCCAGTAGCAGGTTGATCAGGCCTGATACTGTCACCGGGATGTCTTTGGCTCTTTAACTTGTCAGACAAGTAATATAGCCATTAACTTCATTAGACATGAGTACACAGAAATGTAAACACAGAAAAAATGGAAACACTGATTTACTCAACATGAATTATCCATTTTGTACTGATCTTATGTTGTTTATCATTTAAGTCAGATGCGAACCAAGTATTTGAGTTCACCGGTGTTTGTAAGGTAAGCTCGACTTTACCAATATTTGGCAGGTTTACCAGAACAGTCTGTCCAGGGTGCAGAGAAGTCTTGGACTTGCGGTAAGGTTTTCTGTGCTTTTCTTTATCTTGAGTAGGCGACGTAGGAAAGAAGGCAGTTAGACGAGGGCACCCATTAACCCCCCACCTATTATTTACAGTGGTGACTGCATACCTCAACCTTTCATCCCATCTGGAATCTTGTGAACGAATTAGACTTTTAATTAACCCGTTAGTATGTTCTACTACCCCATTCGCTTGTGGGTAGTATGGGACATGAAATGTCCATTTAATACCTTCTCTTTTAGCCCATTGTTGTACCAGGTGTGAGGTGAAATGAGTTCCATTGTCAGATTGGATGTTGGTGGGTTTAGGTACGACCCCAAATATGTTTTCTAAGAAGCAAACCGTGTTTTCACCATTTGCCTTAGAAATAGCTTCAGCACAGGTTAGACCTGACACCACTTCTACAATCACAATGATGTATTGTTTGTTTCCTGATTTGCGGAAGAGACCAATGTAGTACACCTGCCAGGTGGACCACAAAGGTTTTCCTTCCCGAATATGCAGTGTGTCAGTGGTTAGAGGATGTTCCCCCAACCTGCTCTTACAAAGATCACATTCAGAAATGATTGTTTTGCACTGTTCATGGGTGACAGGCCATCCACGGGTTTGTACCTCTTTATATAAATCAAAGATTCCTGAATGACCTCTTTTACAATGAAGCCATTCAAGCAATCACTCCCACTCTTGATTTTCTCCTGCTGTAATAGCTGTCCTGATTTCCACTATGTTGATTTTAGCAAGTTTATCAACATAGTTATTCCACCTACTAGCTTCATCCTTCAGGTTAGTCTGGTGAGAAGGAATCCACCCTACATGAAAGTTAGGATTTTTCTTGGCAATTTTCAATATCTGTTGCCATTTCTCTTTCTGCCAGACTGGCACCCTGTTAATTTCCCAATTGTTCTGTTCCCAGAAAGTTATCCATTCCACACAGCCCTTGAAGACCGAAAAGGAATCTATGTAGATGTACACAGCATCCTTGGAGGCTTTTTCTTTCACAAAAACATTGAGAACAGCATCCAGCTCCCCCACTTGTTCACTGCCTTTGTCATGATTTATTATTTGTTCGGCTTTGGAGGGTTTAACTGCAGCAGATTTTAAAAAACAGGTTTTACCTTCTCTTCGGGCTGAAGCATCTGTAAACCAAGCATTAACCATTTCACTCTTGTATTCCGGGACCTCTTTAATAGGACTGGGAGTTTTCATTATTAAATCTGTCTCCCCTGTAGATCCAATTTGTTCCTGAATTTTTAATTGTTTATCTGGGCCTTCTTCAAGCTTGAAAAGGCCAGAATAATACTCAATTTGGCTATACCACTTCCTGATTGTACCCTTTTAGGATATTCCTTCTGGAGGGGCTTTCCCAGACAGCATTTGGTTAACTACCTTGAAAGGGCCTTGTAGAATTACCCTCTATTTTTTGATGATTTTGTTAACTTCTATTAGTGCTGTACACACTGTTAAGAATCCTTTCTCCAGAGTGGAATATTGCTTTTCTGAGTCCTTAAAAGACTGATAATAGAAGCCAAGTGGTCGAGTACCCCCATTAGGTCCCCATTGCCAAAAATGATATGATAAGGCACTGGCTGAGAACCCCCATTCTATTATTATTGGATCTTCTGGGTGGAGAGGTCCCAGAGATTGAAAGGTCTGTGCTTCCAATACTAATAGTTCAAGGGCCTCATCATGAGATTTATTCCATTCCCAGTGACGATTCTTTTTCAAGAGATCATAAAGAGGCCGTGCTATAACAGAAAAATTGGGGATGTGCTTTCTCCAGTACTGAAGGGTTCCTAGTATTCCTTGCAGTTCTTTTTTATTGGATGGTACCTTTATCTTATTCAAGTGAGACAAAGTATCAGAAGGAATATTCCAGGTTCCCCCCTTCCACCTTATTCCCAGAAATTTTGCCTCTTGGGATGAGGGTTGCCTTTTCTCTTCAGGGATTTCTATTTGCATATCTGTTAAATGCTTAATTATGGCATCATAAACTGCCTTTACCTCCCCCTCATTCTGGCCCCCTATCAGCACATCATCTATGTACTGATAGACTTTTACTTTGGAATTGTTTTTGATTTCTGTAATGTTTTCCAGCTCACACGCAAGTGCGTGATGGGCCAGTGTGGGTGAGTGTTTATATCCCTGTGGCAACCTTGTGAAGGTGTACTGTACCCCATCCCAAGTGAAGGCAAAATATTTTTGGTCCTCAGGATCAATAGGGATTTGGAAAAATATCCTTTATGTCCAGGGAGGCCAGCACCGGATGTGCTGCTTCCTGGATTTCTAGCACCAAATCAGCAATGTTAGGTACAGCAGCTGTGAGTACCTCTATATTGGCATTTAGCTTCCAGTAATCCACCGTCATTCTCCATTTACGTTTTGGTTTCCTTACAGGCCAAATTGGGGAATTAAATGGTGAATGACAGGGCACAATAATACCCTTTTGCTTCAAATCAGAAATTACTTCTTTAATGCCATTTTTGGCAGCAATTGGGATGGAATATTGTTTCACATTTATTATTTTGCTCTGTGGCAGGTGCAGACCGCGCTGTAACAACCTTATCTCTGGTGTTGGTGTGCCAAAATTCCAGCAACGGCCTTCTTCATCTCTCCACGCTTGGCCCGTGAGAACATCCATTCCTAACAAGTTGAAAGGAATATCACCCACAATCATCTTGGTCCGAATTGGTTTGTCCTCTCCTGGAAGGTGTATAGTGACTTTAGCTGTTTTCTGTAAAATAGAGTTACCAAATGCTCCACTCACATATATTGGCTTTGAAGATAAGGTAATGCCACAGTGTTCAGCTTCATCAGCTTTTAGTGTAGAAATTTGTGCTTGTGTGTCTACCACAAAAGTTACAGGATAACGTTTAGGCCCAACAGCACAAGTAAGTTCCAAGTCCCCATCTTTGTTTTTAACTAATCTTAATACATTTTGCCAGTCTTTTGGAGGACGAGGAGTTTTAGGGCCTGAGTGATTATTATTTCTTTGGGAAGCATTTTCATTCTCTGTATTAGAATCCTGTGTTTTTCCCCTCCTCCGCTGTCTTTTAGACTTCCTTTTCTTAGCAGGAGGAGGGTAATTTAGTTTTCTGAATTACTGGATCTTTCTCTTGATCTTCCTCTGGACCTAGACTGTGACCTAGGCCTTGTAGACTGATTTGTCTTGAATTAACTAGACTACGCCAGCATTCAATCAGGTCTTTTAGGTGTTCATAGGAATAATTCCTAGCCAAAAGTGAAGCTGGGATCCCTAGATGCCTGGCTTCCTCCTTAAGCTTAGCGTATGGCCTCTGCTTATCTTGTGAAGAAGTACGTTGTTCTTCGGGGCGTTGGTTTCTAGGCGAGCTTTTCGGTTTTTTATTTTGTCTATCTCTATTCACCACTGTCCAGTCACCCCGTGATTTCCCTTGCTGCTTAGAAGGAGGGGGGTTCCGAGGTGACTTAGCAGCCACCTCAGCATATGAAAGTCGAGTGACTTGTCTGACTGCAGAGGATTTGAAAGATCTTCCCGATTCACCATATTTCTTTCCATAAGCTACCAAGTCTCTGGCTAGCATTGCCCATGTAGGGCGTATGTTGCCACTTTAGATCTGTTCCTGATATTGGATGGCTTTGATCTTAAGTGCTTGAGAGAGTCCCTTGATTAAAACAGTTAATCTGTTTGGTTTCACTCTAAGAGACAAAGGACTACTCTGCTCTGGTACTAACTCATGGTCATAAATCATCTGAAGTACGGCAGCTTTGTGGACATTTTCCATTATATTAGAGTGGTCCCCTTGCAGGGCATCTGGTTCTCCTCTGCTAGTGGGTTCTGTTTCGCCAACACAAAAAGCTGCACGCTTGTGGGGATTTATGGAAAATTAGCATGGGATTTGTGGAAAATTAATATGGGATTTATGGAAAATTAATATGCCTGAATTAAAACAGCAGTGTTGCAGGTGCTGCTGACCAAATTGTCAGGCACCCTGAAGCAAACCGTGGGATCAATAAACAAGCTGGTGTCTCACAGGCTGGTACCCCACGGAACCAGTAAACAGGAGGTGTCCTACAAGTAGGTATCCTACATACAAGGTTGTTATCTCATGAAGTAGTGAGAAAAGAATGTTGTAGCAAGAATTGAGAGGCACCGGCTGGGAAGCGAAAGCCCTGGGTCATCGTGACACAGACAGCAAATGACAAGACACGTAGCCAATCATATATGAACTGTGTATGTATGTAACCAATGGGGTTTGTATTGGGGTGGACCATCTGGAGTCAGAGGGGTATAAATTGCCGCCATTTTTAACAATAAAGGTCTTCAGTTATATATGTGAAGTCCATACGCCGCCTCGACAAGTGGTGACCTCGATGTGATTTATGAAGGAGCGTCGCGGAGGCGACGCGAGGGACCGGCTGGAAGCTGGACAGCTGGACCAGTTCAGGGGGTCGGAGGATGGCCTAAGTGAAGTGGAACCGTTGCAACGGTATCTCGCCCGGAGAGGTGAGCAGCCGGGGAGTAAGCATGGGTCAGTCTTAGTCAAGAAGAAGGGGCAGTAGTTAGGATCCTGCTACATATACTCTCTATGAGAGGGATAAAGTATGATGAGGGCACCTTGAAGAAGTTGTTGAAGTGGTGCCGGACCCAGGGGTTTGCTCCTAACCCTGTATTAGCATTTAAGGTAGAGACTTGGGACACAGTAGGGAACAAACTGTGGGAAGCAATTAGTAAAGGCGACCAGACAGCTAGTGAACTCGCTGCTGCCTAGGTGCTAGTCACACAAACTTTGGAAGCCATGAGAGCAGAAAGACAAACCGCCAGCATGGACTTGACGCTGACATCCCCTCACGTTATATGGCCCAGAGATTCTAAACCTTTTTCCAAAGTCCCAACCATTTTTTCCCCAATTGCTGATTCGGCGGAGAATCCCAAACGCCCGGAAGACAGCGCCGCGGTAAAACCATCCGCACCGCCCCTGCCTCCCGACAGAGCCCAGACGGAGTCACAGCTGCCGCCGCTGCCACCCCCTCCTCCTCCTCCTCCTGACACAGCCCTGACGGGTCCGCACGCTGCCGGCACCGAGGAGCGGACGCGAAAATCGGAGCCGCAAGACACAGGCAACACGCTGCTAGAAAACATCCGATGAATGATATTGAAGGAGTGTCCACCCATTTGCCAGAGCTGCACCAATCACTGCCCACGTGGTCCGGAACTGCACCGACCGGGGCCGCGGAAGAAGGTTGGCAACGCGACCTCACCGGAAGGAAGAGAACCTGAAGATTTGTATCCACCCTTGCCCGGCGATGCTAGTGACTGGGGGGAGTCAGGGCGTGAATCTCATGCACGGGGGGTGGAACAAGGGAAACATGCGTACGATCCAAGAAGGAGATGGGGGAAGGTGTACGCTGCTGCCTGGCGGGAGGGAGAGTTGCTTGAGTTGGGGTTGATGTCTGTGTGTACGGTAACTTTGGTAGACAAAGGTTGTAATCAATATGCTTTAACGTTTGGGTTGCAAGCACCGTTTACGCAAGATCTATTAGATAATATATATACAGGACAGGAGGCCTATGTTTCTTTCATAGATTGGCTTCAGATGGCTATTTCAAGGCAGGTAGAGAGAGAGAATGCGGCGCGTGTGTTTTTTCAGCTGGCTTTTGGAAATGCAAATGCAGACTGCCAGGAGGCAATCACCCCGATTAGGCACTCTGCTAACTCGATTGCTGAGCTGTTAGAGGTGTGTCAGAATGTGGGCTCAGAGTCGCTTAAGGTATCTATGCTGACTGAGGCCCTTGCTCAGCAGTTTATGGTAGGCAGAGTGGGTTTGAAGTGCTTTGGTTGTGGAAAAGTGGATCAAATTAAAAAGGAATGTCCGACCGGGGGGGGTGGTCAGAAAAGAAATAGTAAATGTCAGCTGACATGCAGTCCCGCACCCCCAGCCTGAGAAAGGGACCGGTGGCTGCAGAAAAGCGCCTTCCTTCCCCCCTCCTTGCCCCTCAAGCACCAGCAGCGTCCAGCTGCCGCTGCGGGTTTTTTCTTTTTCAAGCAGGAGTCCTTTTGTTTATCAGTAGCTAAAGCAGGGGACCCTTTTCGAACTCGTTTAGTGGGGCTCCCTTTGAGTACTTTTGATTCCTTTGCTAGGTATGTTAAGGATAAAAGCTTTTAGATAAGGTAACGAGTGTTTCACAAATAGTTCCTATAATTGCAGCTCTAAATGTAACTGACTTTGAACTACAGGAGGTAGATCTGTTACATTCCTTTCCTAGTAATATGCCACGCTACAGGATAGAGCAGCTATTGCTTTTTTACTATTGGCACAAGGACATGGATGTGAGGATTTTGAGGGTATGTGTTTTATTAACCTGTCTCACCATTCTGAGTCGATACAGAAGAAGGTCCAAGATCTCCAACATCTCACAAGGCAATTAACTTACTTGAGTGTCGGCCTCGATGAATGGCTGGCGGGCTGGGGTATTACTGGATGGTTGAAAGATCTTATAGTACATGGACTTGTCATACTGGTAGTACTATTGATCATACTGTCAATTGTACCATGTATACTGAAAATTCTTAGCCATATGATAGAGAAAGCCATGAATGGGATTTGGGTAGTGTAAAGACAAAAAGGGGGAATTCTAGGGTCCTTTTTGGAGGAACATGGTCACGAGTATATGGCTATGAAATAGAAATAATAAAGGTGAATAGAAAGCAATAAACAGAGCAAGACGGCTTGTGGCGCATGTTGGCCCCATGTGTCACAACCTCGTCCTCCTTATAAAAGGTACATGAACTGAGTTTCCAACACCGTAGTTTCTAATAGCAAGAGTTTATTGCACCTTTTGTTTTGTCTTCTGTTATATTGAATAACCTGTTGTATTGATGTAATCTGTGTGTGCTTTGCTATAGTAGCAACTTGTTACTGGATGAAGAAGGTGGAAGGACTAGGGCTGGCCAAGCACCTCCTACCATCATCAAGGGCAAGACTGGGTGGGCCTCTGTGTTTGCCACCAAGACAAACCTCGAGCTCCGCGGCTGGCTGCAACCCAGTAGGCGTTGGGCGGTGGAGATATATGCCATACCAGACCTTGATGTGAGAGATGGCCTCCTCTATTATAAGAGGGCCATCTGGGAGGTGAGGACAGGCCACAAGGCCTACAGTTGGCATGAATTACAGAATAGCTGCATCGAGGCATCCATTTGACAACTGCAATACACTGAAGCCTGGCTCATGTCCACCTTCATCTTGAGTGGCTATTGTATAAAACAAAAAGGAAGAATTGTGGGCTTATAGAAAATTAATTGTGGGTTTATAGAAAATTAGTGTGCCTGAGTTAGAGAAGGCAGCAGTGCTGCAGGTGCTGCTGAGGCAAACCGTGGGACCAGTAAACGAGCTCGTGTCCCATGGTTGTTCTCTCAGGAGGTAGCAAGAATAAATGTTGTAGCAAGAATGGAGAGGCACCGGCTGGGAAGTGAGAGAAGTGAAAAACAGTAAAAGTCCTGAGTCATCATGACATAGGGGCGCAACAGCACATGCGTCAAGAGGTACGAACAGCAAGTGACAAAACATGTACCCAATCATGTATAAACTGAGAATGTATGTAACCAATGGGGTCTGTACTGGGGTGGGTGATTTGGAGTCAGAAAAGTATATATTGCAGCCATTTTTAATAATAAGGGTCTTCAGTTATAACTCTTGTAGGGTTGTGTGAAGTCTATTTGTGAGGCACCCTGACAAAGCAGTAACTTTTTAACCTCCTGCTGTAACTCTTTAACCTCCTGCTGTGACGCTTTCCCTGTAAGCTCCTGCTGTAACTCTTTAACCTCCTGCTGTGACGCTTTCCCTGTAAACTCCTGCTTTAACTCTTTAACCTCCTGCTGTGACGCTTTCCCTGTAAGCTCCTGCTTTAACTCCCTAACCTCTTGCTGTAATGCTTTTTTTGTAAGCCCTCTAATATTGTCCTGTATGCATGCAAGGAACGATATATCCAACCTTTCTGGAACATCAGTGCTTTCTGC
This sequence comes from Hemiprocne comata, assembly GCA_020745705.1. Lineage (NCBI taxonomy): Eukaryota > Metazoa > Chordata > Aves > Apodiformes > Apodidae > Hemiprocne > Hemiprocne comata. The sequence goes on along the minus strand of CM036615.1, from coordinate 7,327,979 downwards.
ACGACTAGCATCCTCTACATCTGTAGGTATGCTGTCGGTGCTCATTTTGATACCGTTTTTTTTTATTTATTTTATTATTATTTTTTTATTAATTTAACAATTGAGAGCGTGGTCTGGGGGCTCCAAAAGACCCTCTATCCCACTTCTGACACCAGAAATGTCACGGGCCGATATCAAATCTACCGGCTGTCAGGATGCTTCCGCGACTTCCCTCCCCGCCCCCCCTCCCACAATGGAGAGGTTCGTAAATGAGACTGCATGCGCAGCCACTGTGGGACCGTATCTTAGAGTGTAGATTGGAATACTCCCTCACCACACTCACAAATTGTTACCGAGACCAATGTTTAACTAACAAATTAATTGGTTTATTAAGGGTTAACACAAATTGAGGGACCAAGGTTCAGGGAAGGTATCTAGGCATATATCAGAAAGGAAGGAAATCAGGGTTCTATGGTATTAGTAAGTGCACTCCCCGCGAGAGAGGTGTAGGATTAATGGAGGAGAAGGGTAGGAGTTGAGCCCGGTAGATGTGTGTATATGTGTGTGTGTGTGAATATGTGTACGCGTGTTACCCTCCTTCCGCAGCGAGGATGTGACCAGCGTCCTGGTGACTCAGCAGCGGGGCGACCCCGCGGCGGGGTGACCCGGCGGCGGGTCGACCTCTCCAGCAGGCAACAGGCAGGCATGGCAGGCAGGCACAGTGAGCTCGGTTCTGGTTAGGGCAGCGACGCCTTGTAAACAGCCAGGCTCTGACGAGCGGCAAGCAGCGATCCCCCGCGAGTGAGCACAGCCCCCCCCCCCCCCACGGAACGGCTGCAGTACTCGCAGGCAACTCAGTCGATCACCCAGTCCAGCAGACGAAGGAAAGTTCTCTGGTTCATCCTGTGGCCAAGTGCCCAGTTTTTCAGAGGCAGCCTTCTATCTGTATTACTGCCAAGTCTGTTTCAGTTTGTCCTTGGCTAAATCAGCAAAAGGCACTTCGCTGGCTTGAAAGGCATTCTGTCTAATCTTATGTGGGGGGAGAAGGAAAAATGGTCCATTCCCCACATTCTTGCACCTCCACTAGTCTTAGAATATGCTGCCAATCTTGCAGAGGTTTACTTATTTTAGGGTCTAATTCAGATTTGGTTGGCCAATAATTTTCATTTTCGGGTATGGCTTCCCACGTTTTCCCCGATATATGACTAATTATGTTTTGAATTTCACCCTTTTCCTCCCTCTGTCTTTTCCTTCATTGTTTTTTTGTTGCAGAGGGAGGCCTATTTAGTTTCCTGAATTAGAATTTGTGTTAGGGGCAGGCCACTTCTCAACTAAATCCTTCAGATGGCCATAACTGTAGTTGCGGGTGAGGAGCTCAGGGGGTATCCCTTTGCATCTGGCCTCCTCCTTAAGCCTTGCAAAGTGCCCCCGGAGTGAGCCATCTTGTGGCCTGGGGCCATTCCATGGTTGGCGACCATGTGTAGTGTCAGGTCTATTGTAAGGGGGTGCCCGGTCACCCCTCCCACCTCCCGAAACTCGGGCAGGGGTGCGTGGTGGACGCGCAGCCACTGCAGCATAGGTAGGTCTTTGGTTATCATCAATAAAAGCCAATTGGATAACTGGGGGTCTCCGGGTGTCGCATTCAGGGATTCCATATTTTCGACCATATTCTGTTAGTTCTTTTGCTAGGTTGCCCCAAGTATAGGGATTGTTATCTTGGTCATTAGCAGCAACTCTATCTTTCAGTTGAATGGGCAAATTTTTGAGTGCTCCCGGTAAGCCCCTTGTCGCGGACCGAGATGGGTAAAGCCGCGACTCACACCCCCTCCAAAGGGGACTGAGGGCTGAGGACCACTCCCCGTTACACTCACAAACAATGCTCAAGAATCAACAGATTTATTCAAGGCACTGAGGTTCTGGCAAGTCTGTTGCTACCAATATACACAGAACACTATACAAAAGACAATAGAGAAATTCCCCCCTTTCCCCCTGTTCTTATTCCCGAACAGGGATAGGAGGGAAGAAGCCTGGAGAGAGCCTTTAGGAATTATAGGAAATTAAGTGTATATAGGAAATTATGAAAGTGAGGGTATGGTGTGTGTGAATGTTAGAAGCATTAATAGGGGGTGCCAGGACCCAAAGTTCGCAAGTCTCACCACCGGGGTGCGGCCGAAGCCGATCCCAGGTTGGGATCCTCTTTCTCCAACGACTCCAGATAAGCAGTCCGTTTGGTACGCTCACACGCCAACATCCACAGGAAAAGGTGCTTCACGGCCCCACGGTTCCACAGCAGCCTCCGCAGCGATACACACACGGCAGTGACTATATCTGAAAGTGGCTAGTGGGGGTTCACAGCGCGCGCCTTTCGGCTCCCCTTCCGGTTCTGGCCCCGCTGTACCTCCTGGGAGCTGTAGTCTGTGGTCCTGTGCGCATGTGCCTGGTACCTCTCTCCTCTTCTCACGGGTGCGAGGAGCGCATCACCAGAAATGGTCAGTAGATGTCGCTGGATCAAAGGCCATTATAGAGTCCGTCTCTCACACCCCTAATAAGAATATCCATCTTTTCGGGCCTCACTGGTAGCATTAGTGGGGAATCCTGCCCGGTTATCAATTCGCCCTGATGAATCAGTTGGATTACAGCTGCTTTATGAATATTATCCATTAGTTGCGAGAGGTCCCCCTTCAAAACAAAAGGTTCACCTCTTGTCATTGGATCTAATAAACTTATATGCGGCTCGTTGGGTGATGGACCATGGAGTTGTATTATCTCCCGTAATTAGTAATGCACCCATCCCCCAATAGCCAGAAGCCTCCTTTTCTGATAACAGAATGTGATCCCCACCTTCTGTGGATACTCTAATGACATATTCAGTGTCACTTTCAGTAAACTTCTTACTGAATCTTTTATTTATATCCGCAAGTTCAAGGGGTGTGTATGGGATCTCTTTTTGGAGTATATTCTTCCGTCTAGCACAACCGGTAATTGATGTTTCTGTACGAATCACCAGACGCAATGCTTTGGGTTCCTCCTCAGAACTGGGGTGACAGGAGGAGCATCTGGAGGAACTCTTAGATTAACCTTTGGAGGAACTTTTGGATGTACTTTCAGAGGAGGGTTCGATTACTGTGGCCAATTGGTTTAATCTCTTGCTCATAGTGTTAATAGCATCTGTTACATCTTTTAAGTTTTCCTCCAATTTAGTCACTTTAGCACGGGTGGTTAGTTGGTGCTTAGAATTCTGAAGCTGTCTATCCCCCCTTGTTTTAAAAGTAGCTTTCTTTCCCAGTTGGTAGTTTATCCTAGATTCCTTATTTTGATCAGAATCAGTATTGGTTACCTCAATGTCACTTGTGTCAGTGTATGAGTCAGTATCTTTGAGTGACTGAGATGTTGCACCCCGGCTTGTTGTGGGCACCTCTACCTCCTCCTCAGTTGATGATCTTGCCTCATCAGTTTCTTGAGCAGATGGTGTGAACGACAGGCCCTCCTCACTCAAACTTATCCCATGCCGTTCCACGACTTGTTTAAGCTCTTCCTTTTCACACCAAACTGTATATGCCAATGTAAGGAAGGCTGTTGCATTATAGTAGTCATAACCATTTTTCTTAATTATTTGGTATTGATCCTTTTGCAATTAGGATTTATCTTCTAAATTTTTCAACCTTTCAGAAATATGCTCCAAATCATAAGCCAAATAATATTTCTTCATCAAATTAAGGAAGTAATCAGAAGGGATATAGTCATGAGCAAATAAATGATCATAAAATGGAGTCACTATAGGGCATCGTTGGCAATTGTGATCAGGAGGAGGTAGGGGGATGCTAGGTACATTTTCACGTTTGCCGAAAAAGATGTCCCGAAGTCCCATTCTGGTGGTGTGCACCTTAGGTTTTCAACAGGTATCCCACTTCTGACACCAATAGATGTAAAGATTCAAGGAGGAAAGGGGTTTGAGCAGTTAACCCCTCCCCTTTTGGTTTTACTTGATACCTGTTGAAACCCCCCCCATGGGTAGTACAAACTCTCGCTCAAAAAGGGAATGAGGACACTGAGTGAAGGTTTCTATGTGTTGTTGCTTTATAGACAGAACAGAGATGTACAAATGTAAATATAATGCAAGCCACGGATAGTGCAAAAGATAGGGAGAAGATTATTATAATATAGGAAAGTGATTTGGAGTGTGTCAGTTCCCCCTCAGAGGGGTCGCCGTTGTGCATGTGAGAAAGGGCCACCCACTACCCACCAGGGAGAGAAAACCCTATAGGAAGCAGGAAAGATTTGCAGATGGGGTTCTTACACTCCCGGCTCGTTGAATGTAGCGACAGCGGCAGCTCCTGGGTGGACTCCAGCGGCTGGTGATCAGCGTTTAGCAGGTGGATGGGCTGGAGGGCAGCAACACGCACCACGTGGGCGGCAGCGGCGTGGCAGCGCTCATGGCTCAGGTGGCGGTGCGCGGCAGTACTTGACGCTCAGGTGGTGGCAGCACTCGGCTAGTGCTCAGGCGGCGGTGGCTCAGCTGGGGCTTGGCTCCTCCCGGCTTGGCTTGGTGCAGCGGTTCGGCTCAGCGGCTCAGCACCTCGGCTTTTCCCGGCTCGGGCTCGGCTCCTCTCGGCTCCGGTCCTGTCGGCTCCGCCCGGCTCCTGTCAGCTCCGCCTGGCTCCTGGCGGCTCCAGTGCAGGTCCGGGTGTTGCTCGGGCAGGTCTTCAGCTCTGGTGCAGCTCTGGTCGGCTTGGGTCTCTTCCTATCTTCTTTGGGAGCAGGCAGGGTTCTCAGCTCTCTGCTCTTTAAAGAGCAGTAGGATTTCAGCCCTCAGCTCCCTCGGGTTCCATGAGGATCCAGCAGCAGAGTGGCGTGCCCTTAGGCTACCAGTGATCTCCGCTCTCACTCAACAGAGGCAGAAGACCCCCCCTACTGTCCGGGGACTTCCATCTAGGTTAGGGTGACCCAGCTCTGTCGCGGACCGAGATAGGTAAAGCCGTGACCCACACCCCCACCTCGGGGGATCGAGGGCTGAGGACCGCTCCCCGTCACACTCACAAACAACGCTTAGGAATCAATAGATTTATTAAAGGCACTGAGGGTTTGGCAAGTCCGATATCAATTAACACACAAGGACTATCTATATATCTATATCCACAACTATATATCCATATACCAACAGCTATACAACACTACATAGAAAACAAGAGATAACCTCTCCCCTTCCCCTTTCCCCTGTTCCCGTTCCCGGACAGGGATAAGAGGGAAAGCCTGGAGAGAGCCTTTGGGAAATAGACGAATATTGGAAAAGAAAAGTGAGTGTCTGGTATGTGTGAATGTTATGTAGGAATGTTAGTAAGAAGCGTCAGAATGTAGTTTGCAATTCTCACCACCGGGGTACGGCCGAAGCCAATCCCTGATCGGGATCCACGTCCTTTCCCTTGAGACAGTCTGTTTGGTACGCTCACACGCCAACAACCACAGGAAAAGGCGCCGTATAACTTCACGGCAGCCTCCGCAGCGGTACGCTCACAGCGGCGGCTGTATCTGTATGGTATTCATAGAGCGCGCGCCTTATTGCTCCCCTTCCGGTTCCGGCCCCGCCGTGCCTCCTGGGAGCTGTAGTCTGTGGTCCTGTGTGCATGCGCCTGGTACCTCTGTCCTCTCCTCACGAGTGCCGGGGGGGTACATGTGGCATTCAGAATGTATAGTGCTTGTCTCGAACAATCCAAGAGATAAGTGATGGACTATGGTACTCAGGATATCTGTTGTCTGTCCTGTGGCATCTGAGAGTTAAACAACAGCTGTTGATGAACTAAAGAGATGTCTCAGCAACCCACCCACCCCTCCTGCAGCAAGTAACTGGGGAGTTTAGTGTGGGACGTGCTGAGCTTGGAGAAAAAGATCTACAGCTGGCTCTGGGAGAAGGATATCCAGTGATAACCAGACCTTGATATCTCATGAAAGCCACCAACTTAGGAGGACAAGATAAAGAGTGCCACCTCCTAGGACCAAAACCGCTGCAATAAACTAAGCCTGCGGTGCCAGTTGTCTCGACCTCCTCTTTGTAATGCAGAGATCTCCAAACAAAGACTATCTGCAGGACTTAGCCCAGACCTACCCCCCCCTCCTATCTCAGAGGACTGAGAAGATAGGAGTTTTTCCCTGACGCAGGGAGAAAAGTGCGGGTGCAGTGGGCAAGAACTGTATAAAAATCTGGGACTCTATGGGTGCATTTGAAGCACTTCCCCACCAGGAACCACTTCCCCACTGACGACATTGCTGGACCGTGGGTGGTAACTATTCTCTCGCTTGCTGTCCTCTTATCTCTCTGCTTTCTCCTTTCTTTTCTGTCTCTGTTTTCCTGCCTGTCCTATCCGCTCTAGGGACCTTTGCTGTGTTGCTCTAATAAAATTTTGTTGTGTGCGTGACATCTGACCTCGTTTGCGTCTTAATTTCACCATTTGGGATCACCTTTATAAAAAATTGCCACGTATCCGAATACCGGATCGTGACAGTACATTACCAGGACGGGTCAGTGAATGTCGCTGGATTAAAGGCCATTATAGAGTCCGTCTCTCACATCTCACCCCGTGGCTTTTATGACAGCGACTTGGTTCCTGTATGGTGTATGTTTGTGTCTGTATATGTATGTACATCTGTACCCTAGTAGGCTCTTGTCCAAACTCTTACCTCTTTCCCTGTTTGAAACAAACATATATACAATCTCACATATTTCCATATCTATATATCTAAAACAACGTATATAACGTTTTATGCGTGTTTCCGAGGGAACAATTCCCTATATGCAATACGACATATATACTTATAAACTTATATATATAATATACTTATATATATACACATATATACTTTTATATATAATACAAATATTATTATAATATAAATAGGAGACGCATAATGAATATATTGGTGCACCATTAGTATCTTATTTACAGACCACAACCCAAAGGGGAAACGGGTATAGGAGACATGATGCTGTATAGTGGGAGGCGTTGTGTAAACAATGGGGTGATCAAGTCCATAGTATGCACAAGATACCTCCCCCCTCAAAACCAGTGTCGGGCTGATCAGACCCTGTTCTGGCTTGGGATGTCTCCGGTTCTTTGGGTTGTTGGTTTAGCATGTACACATTGCTATACACACAAGTATACAGATACACAGTTACAATCTACCTCTACAATCTGTCCTGCTTCATTCAACATGAAGTATCCAATTTGTACTGATTTTCAGTTGTTTGTTATTCATGTCAGATGCAACCCAGGTGTCTGAATTCACAGGTGTTTGCAGGGTCATTTTGACTTTCCCAATGTTTTGCAGGTGAACCAGTACAGTTTGTCCTGGGTGTAGGGAGATTTTTTTCTTGTTGCAAGGCTTTCTTTGTGTCTCCTTTTCTTGAGTGGGTGATGTGGGAAACAAAGCAGTTAGACGAGGACACCCGTTCACCCCCCATCTGTTATTTATAGTGGTGACTGCATATCGCAACCTTTCATCCCATTTGGAGTCCTGTGGGCGGATAAGGCTTTTGATTAACCCGTTAGTATGTTCTACTATCCCATTTGCTTGGGGATAGTATGGCATATGAAATGTCCATTGGATGCCTTCACTCCTCGCCCATTGTTGTACCAGATGTGAAGTGAAGTGAGTGCCATTATCAGACTGAATATGTGTGGGTTTAGGGAATACCCCAAATACCCTTTCCAGGAAGCGAACTGTATTTTCACCATTTGCTTTAGAAACAGCTTCAGCACAAGTTAGACCTGACACCACTTCTACCATCACAATGATATACTGTTTGTTACCTGATTTGCGGAAAGGACCAATGTAGTCCACCTGCCAAGTAGACCACAAGGACTTTCCCTCTCGAATATGCAGAGTGTCAGTTGTCAGGGGATGCTTCCCCAAACTGATCTTACACAGCTCACATTCAGAAATGATCTTTTTACACTGTTCACGGGTAACAGGCCACCCCCGGGTTTGTGCCTCTTTATACAAATCAAAGATCCCTGAGTGACCCCTTTTACAATGAAGCCATTCAAGCAATCGCTCCCACTCCTGATTTTCTTCTGCTGTTTTGATTTCCACTACATTGATTTTGGCCAGTTCATCAACATAGTTGTTCCACCTGCTGGCATCATTTTTCAGACTGGTCTGGTGAGCAGGAATCCACCCTACATGAAAGTTAGGATTTTTCTTGGCAATTTTTAGGATCTGTTGCCATTTTTCTTTCTGCCACACTGGCACCCTGTTAATCTCCCAATTGTTCTGTTCCCAGAAAGTTATCCATTCCACACAGCCCTTGAAGACCGAAAAGGAATCTGTGTAGATGTACACAGCGTCCTTAGCGGCATTTCCCGTACAAACACATTGAGAACAGCATCCAGCTCCCCCACTTGTGCACTGCCCTTATCATGATTTATTATGCGTTCAGCCGTGGAGGGTTTAACTGCAGCAGATTTGAAAAACCAGGTTTTACCCTCTCTTCGGGCTGACGCGTCTGTGAACCAGGCATTAATCATTTCACTTTTGTATTCTGGGGCCTCCTTAATAGGACTGGGAGTTTTCATAGTTAACTCTTTTTCCTCCATGGATTCAATATGTTCCTGGATTTTTAGCTGTTTGTCCGGGCCTTCCTCTAGGTTGAAAAGGCCGGAGTAGCACTCAATCTGGCTATACCATTTCCTGATTGTCCCCTTTTGGGATATACCCTCTGGAGGGGCTTTCCCAGACAGCACATGATTAACTCCTTTGAAAGGACCCTGTAGTATCACCTTTTGTTTTTTAACAATTTTACTGACCTCTGTTAGTGCTGTGCACACTGTTAGCAATCCCTTCTCCAGAGTGGAGTATCGTTTTTCTGAGTCCTTACAAGATTGTGAATAGAAGCCAATTGGTCGTTTACTCCCACTAGGTCCCTTTTGCCAAAAGTTATATGATAAGGCACTAGCTGAAAATCCCCATTCTATTGTTATTGGATCCTCTGGATGAAGAGGTCCCAGAGTCTGGAAGGTCTGTGCTTCCAGTATTAGCAGTTCAAGGGCCTCATCATGAAATTTGTTCCATTCCCAGTGATGATTCTTTTTCAAGAGATCATAAAGAGGCCGTGCTATAACAGAGAAATCAGGGATATGTTTTCTCCAATACTGAAGGGTTCCCAGCAATTGTTGCAATTCTTTTTTATTAGCTGGTACCTTCATCTGAGTCAATTGGGACACAGTATCGGATGGAATATTCCAGGTTCCCCCTTTCCACCTTATTCCCAGTAATTTTACCTCTTGGGATGGTGGTTGCCTTTTCCCTTCAGGGATCTCTAGCTGAATATCAGTCAGATGCTTAATTATGGCATCATAAACGACTTTCACTTCTCCCTCACTCTGGCCCCCTATCAGTACGTCATCTATGTACTGATAAACTTTCACTTTGGAATTGTTTTTGATTTCTGGAATGTTTTCCAGTTCACACGCAAGTGCGTGATGGGCCAGCGTGGGTGAGTGTTTATATCCCTGTGGCAACCTCGTGAAAGTGTATTGGACTCCATCCCAAGTGAAGGCAAAATACTTTTGGTCCTTAGTATCAATAGGGACCTGGAAAAACATGTCCTTAATATCCAGTGCTGCCAGCACAGGATGTGCTGCTTCCTGGATTTCTAGTACCAGTTCAGCTACGTTTGGTACGGCTGCAGTGAGGCCTTCTGTATTGGCATTCAATTTCCTGTAGTCTAAAGTCAGTCTCCATCCCCCATCTGGTTTCCTTACAGGCCAGACTGGGGCATTGTATGGTGAATGGCATGGCACTATTATACCTTTTTGTTTTAAATCAGCTATTACCTCCCTGATACCATCCTTGGCAGCAACTGGGATAGAATATTGTTTTACTCTTGTTGTTTTGCTCTGTGCCAGACGTGGGGCACGTTGTAACAACTTTACTTCCAGTGTTGGTGTGCCAAATGTCCAGTAGCGGCCTCGCTCATCTCTCCAGGCACGACCTGCCAAAACATCCAAACCTAACAAGTTAGGAACATCACCTACGATCATTGTGGTTCGGATCGGTTTGTCATCTCCTGGAAGGTGCATGGTGACCATGGCTGTTTTCTGAAAAGTAGAATTACCAAATGCTCCGCTTACACAAACCGATTTTGCAGATGTGGTAATGCCACAGTACATCGCCTCCTCAGCTTTCAATGTGGACATCTGGGCCCCTGTGTCTACAACAAAAGTAACAGGATAACGTTTTGGACCAACAGCACAAGTGAGTACCAGATCTCCATCCTTATTATACACGAGTCTTAATATGTTTTGCCAGTCATTTGGGGGACTAGGATATTCCTGGATTATGGGAGCTTGTTGAGCTGTGTGGGAGACATTCTGTATCAGGATTCTGTGTTTTACCCCTCCTCCGTCGCCTTTTTGACTTACCAGCTGTAGCAGGAGGAGGGAATTCTAGTTTCCCGAACTACTGGACCTTCCCTGTGCTTTATCCCGAGCTCTAGACTGTGACCGGCCTCGGGCCCCAGTTTGTGATCGTGATCTGCCTCGGGTTTGTTCCCTCGTTGGGAAAGCATCAACCAGGTCCTTTAAGTCCTCATAAGACCAGGTCTTGGCTAGGAGTGAAGCTGGCACTCCCAATTGCCTGCCTTCCTCCTTAAGCCTAGCATAAGGCCCCTTGTTATCTTGTGTTGAGGAATGCTGTGTATCAAAGGCCTGTCTCCTGGGTGACTTCTGCTGTATTTTCTTCTGTCTATCTCTGTTTACCACATTCCAGTCACCCCGTGACCTCCCCTGTCTGGGAGAGGGGGGGTCTCGGGGTGGCTTAGCAGCAACTTCAGCATAAGACAGTCGAGCAGCCCTTTTGGGCGTAGAAGAGGAGGACTTAGGGTCCTTATATTCACATATCTTAGCGCAATCAATCAGGTCCTGGGCCAAGTCACCCCACGTGACCTGTAATCGTCCGGCTGCAATCTCCTCTCGACGTTGCATGGCTTGTACCTGGAGCCCCCCAGAAAGCCCCTTAATCAACACAATCATTCTCCTCTCTTTTACCCGAAGGGACATGGGACTTGCATGCTCTACTACCAACTCACGATCATAGATCATTTGGAGAGCAGCAGCCCTACGAATGTTTTCCACAATGTCATTGGGGCTCCCTTTTAGGGCAATCGGTACTCCTCGCTCCACTGCCTCAGTTTTACCTACGTTCCAGGCTGCACGCTGCGTTAGGGACCATGGGTGATATGTATTTCCGGTTAGTAACACCATTCCAGGTCCCCAAAAACCACCTGCCTCCTGTTCAGTCAACATGATGTCGTCCCCTCCTGTGAGTGATACTCTCATGACATAATCAGCTTCTGTTTCTGAGGCCAGTCTGCTATATTTTTCTCTGAGTTTACCCAGATCAATAGACGAATAGGGCTTTTCCTTTATCTCTGTATCTCTTTGTGCAGCCCCAGCTCTCTGGGTATAGGTAGTTAGCCTAACAGGCCAGAGCACCTTTTTTTCTTCCTGCTCTTCCTCCTCCCCCTCTCCATACCAGATCCCTGATTCATACGTAATAGTGTCCAGAGCCCTCTGTATGTTTCTCCCTCTCTGGCTTTCCCTTTCTTCCCCAACTTTGCAGGGCGGCTCCGGTGATACGGAGACACGCTCCTGCTGGGGCTCGTGAAAAGCACATCCGGTCGATTTCCTGCTTCAAGAGGTCATCGACAACCTTCTTTTCCTGAGGGGGAGCAGGGGGTGGAGGAAGAGGAAGAGGCCCCTGTTTGAGCCGTTCCATATCCCTCTGCAATGTTACATTCTCTTGTTGCAATTTCGAGATGTCTCGGTTTTTTGCCCTGACATCCCTCTCCATGCCCTCCAATGCCTTTAACGTCTTTGTAAGTTCCCTCTGCATGTCAAGCAGCTTCCTTTCCTATTCTGCTCGCATGTCGGTATGATCTTTTTTTAACTCCCTGTATTTTCTTTCACGCTCCTGTTGTTCTCCCTTTAGCTGTGTAATCTCCTGTAAAAACTTCTCGTCTCCCTCGCTCTGCTCCTTCTTGCGCCTCGCCCCTGTGTTTTTCTTCCTCAACTGCACTTCCTCCTGTAGTGTCTCAACATCCTGCCTCAGGGTCTTTAGCTCCTGTCTTAGGGGCTCAGTCTCCTCTACCTTCTGCCTTAGGGTCTTTAGCTCCTGTCTTAGGGGCATTATCTCATCCAACACCTGCCGTTCAAAGTCACGGGTGTATAAAGGAAGGGGGTACGTTCCGGGTGGCTGTGCCAAAATCTCAGCATACAATGGGCAAGAAAAGTCTGCCGGTGGCTCGGCGTATATCGGACTGCTAGGAACACTAGAGCCCGTTGGACTCGATGCTCCCCCCACAGGGCCGCCTGACTTGACGCCAGACGCCTCCTCCGCAGGAGCGTCGATATCAATTAGTGCTTCGCTTGTTTTGTCCTCCATTCTCGCTATCGCTGCGTCTGTGTGCAGGGGCTACAACAGACCCTCGTATCCTGCTGACTACGCCAATAATGTTGCGGACCGAGATAGGTAAAGCCGCGACCCACACCCCCACCTCAGGGAATTGAGGGCTGAGGACCGCTCCCCGTCACACTCACAAACAACGCTTAGGAATCAATAGATTTATTAAAGGCACTGAGGGTTTGGCAAGTCCGATATCAATTAACACACAAGGACTATCTATATATCTATATCCACACCTATATATCCATATACCAACAGCTATACAACACTACATAGAAAACAAGAGATAACCTCTCCCCTTCCCCTTTCCCCTGTTCCCGTTCCCGGACAGGGATAAGAGGGAAAGCCTGGAGAGAGCCTTTGGGAAATAGACGAATATTGGAAAAGAAAAGTGAGTGTCTGGTATGTGTGAATGTTATGTAGGAATGTTAGTAAGAAGCGTCAGAATGTAGTTCGCAATTCTCACCACCGGGGTACGGACGAAGCCAATCCCTGGTCGGGATCCACGTCCTTTCCCTTGAGACAGTCTGTTTGGTACGCTCACACGCCAACAAGCACAGGAAAAGGCGCTGTATAACTTCACGGCAGCCTCCGCAGCGGTACGCTCACAGCGGCGGTTGTATCTGTATGGTATTCATAGAGCGCGCACCTTATTGCTCCCCTTCCGGTTCCAGCCCCGCCGTGCCTCCTGGGAGCTGTAGTCTGTGGTCCTGTGCGCATGCGCCTGGTACCTCTGTCCTCTCCTCACGAGTGCCGGGGGGGTACATTACCAGGACTGGTCAGTGAATGTCGCTGGATTAAAGGCCATTATAGTGTCCGTCTCTCACAAGCTTACAGTCTCAGGTGCCGCAATGCATTGCCCATCTGCATGCCAACCCTGACCCAGCCAATCTTGAGTCTCAGAACAGACCGCCCACAGGGGAGCAGGCCCCCCTCCCCGAGAAGCCTGGTTCCTGGTGCCACAGGTACGGACCGTGCAGGAGCGGCGTCCATTTAGTCTCCCTTATATGGTGAAATAGTTTTATGGGAGGCATATTGTCTGTGGTAAGGGGCACAACCCTTACACTTTACCCCGTGGCTCGCATGAAACTATTGAACTATATACATTATAACAATCTTATAACCTTTCAAATTAAAGAACTGTAAAAATAGACTACAATTTCTAACAGTAATTATAACACTTAGTGATTACCACAGTCGAGAATGATACATTCCCCTATCACCTTTTAGCTCTGTGCTAAGAGGCACAACCCTTCCATCCCCTCTAAAGGCAAGGGAAGTACGCGGAGCAAGAGACCCCCTTGGCTTAACTGTGAGCTTCTGGGTCTGCTCAGAACCAAAAGGGAAATGTACCAGAGGTGGAAAAGTGGAACACTACCT